>UCOM01001220.1:0-46458 GCA_900474385.1 Ormyrus pomaceus
AGATAGCCCCCTCCCCCTCCCCCCCCCCCCTTCCTTCCCGCACACACCGATTCAAATGGCGCGCGCGGCATTAATTACGCGCTGATGTGCGTCTCGTTCCTTTTTCTCAGAAGGCCGCCTCTTTTATCGCCGCGATGCAAGCCCGAGACCTGTAAACTTATGCGTGACGGATTTTTTCTGTTGTTTTTTTTTTTCAGAGGTTAAACGGGACGGACGTTGCGGTCATTTTTTTCGAAATGCCTCGGGTTTACTGGGCCATGAAGGAGAGGGTAATGAAAAATATAGCGGGATAATGGGGCTTGTAAAAAAACGGATGTTTTCATTATAAATGCGGGATTTAATTTTTTAAATATTTTTTTGGACCTCGAGAATAAATCCTGGTTAGATATTATTAAAATGATTGCTAATTGGTAAAAATCAATAGCCAATTATTTCCTTATTAATTGTCACATTCATTGAAGCAATAAATTTTCATTTTAAATCTAGATATATATTTGTGTAAATCAAATACAGGAGAAGCTTAATTAAATTTTGCAAAGTAATTAAATTAGAACATTAAAATAACAATATTATTGCAACGAAATTGTTATTACAATTGTTACATTATTAAATAGTGAATTGCATACTTTAAATATGAAAATTGTTTCAGATAAACCATTACAATCGCAGACCAGCCTATATTTACCGCTTTATATCTAATTTAACGGAGTACTCGTAAAATTTAAACTCAATAAACACATTTTTTCCGCCGTCCATTCAAAGCCATAATCCAATTCGGCCATTAAGCAAATTAAATTTGTCCCCGGCAGTTCCGGCCGAGCATCGAATAATAAAATGGCCCAAATAATAAAGCTTTCCACTTACAAAAAAAAAAAAAAAAAAAAAAAAAAAACGACAGCCAACGCGATCCATACACGTCAACGCTCGACGATAAATTAGAGCGGCATTACCGCGCGCGGAAGAAAGGAAAGCGACTACCCGTCGGAAATTAAAAGTTCGCGGCTAAATGCTTTCTGCAACGTGTATCCTCCCCCTCCCTTTTTTTTTCGTCGCGTCACTGCACGAATTTTCTGCCGAATCATTGGTCGCGAAGTGAGAGAGGATGTTAATGTCCTTTCAGGGTAGAAACGAGTACATTATGTTTTTCTCGGTTGTAACGTTTTAAAATTTTAAAAAGAGGTTCGTTTCTTTTTTAAAAGATATATTAATCATTCTTATACATTGCAGAAGATTAAAATGATATCCGTATTTGGCTGTTCACATTGATTGATTTCAGGAATAGAAAGTCATGTTAAATTTACATAAAGTTTTCTCCTTTTAATCCTGATGATATAATATAATTCAACTTACCACCATATCCGGTATCCCTTACCATAAACTACGACACTATATCCTATCTAAAATATCAGCACTTATCAGCAGTTTCTCGCAGCACACGCGATAAAACAAAAAAAAAGCCCCTCCCGCAGATAAGAAAGGCAGTTTAAACAACCCATCCGCTCGAAAATTATAACGCATTAGAGTTTATCGCGCTAAACGGGCTTGGGGAATCGACGAGCCGCGATACGCTGCAAATTAGATCGGCTGCGGTCGCATAAATCGAGACGGCGCGGCGGCGGCGGCGGCGCACTTTTCGCCGTGCTGTGCAGCGTGCGCCGCTGCACCTCGGCGCTTGATAATTTTATGGGCCCGATTGCCGGAGTTCGGCTGCTTGCTCGAGAAAACGCTGGGGATATTGGGGTAAATTTGCTCGATGTAGAATGGCTAAATAGGCTGTGTGCATTAATTTCGGGGGGTAAAAACTCGGGGTCGATCGGGCTCCGTTCGGAAAGGGTATATAGAAGACGTGAATTAATTGGTATTATTGTAATATAAATTGGTTATTACATTTTTTAAATAGGATTTTAAATTCAACAAGTAAGTTAGCGCTAATCAATCAGAAGTTTAATATTCGGTAGAAAAAACCTATGTTTTAATAAAAAATTAAATATCGAAATTGTATTTATATATAAAGTAATTTAATTGATAATAGTCTTTAAAATTGATAAAGAAATAAAGTGGAATATAATGAAAAAATAGCAGGCATGCAGAAAATGAATCACTCCTGGAATTGTAATCAGATTTTTTTCTATCAGATGTATCACTCATTTTTAAAAAATTGTTAAAAAGAGATACAATTTTCAAATTTTATTGAAATTTGTAATTGATTATTGTTTCTAGAAATTTCATATAATTTTATAATATAATTGCTTTTCAGTTTACAGAGTAGCTTATTTTTATTCAATGTAATGCATCACACGTCGAAATTTGTTGCATTTTAATATGAAAACAGAGTTCTAAAGCTTTTATATTTTAAATAACAATCATTTATAAATAAATTTATTAAATCCCAAGCTATCCTTAATCCAAACACTATCAGATTCTATAAACCACGAAAAACATCCTCAAAGGAAATTCACACCTATCCCTCGTTATCAACCTCTGCACCAAACGCAAGACTGCCCGCAAGAATTCGCAAATTCCTCCCAACAGCCCGGAAATAAAACAATCTCCCGATGAAATTCGCATATCGGCCGGCCGCAAATGCAGGACGAATTTCTACATATTTACCCGACGTACACAGGCGCCACCCCTCCCCCACCCCGCGTTTATATATTCTCGCTCTATTCCCTCGGCGCGATATTAAGAGTATACGGCCCCCCGCTGCTGCAACGGCGAATAATTCGGTTAACCGCTATTGACAAACCGTGCGAGCGAGAAACAGCGATATGACATATTATTCGCTTTTCGCGCTAAAGCGAGTTAGGCGCGCGAGCGGCAACGTTATTAGTTCGCGCCGGAGCGCTCTCTGCGCGCGCGAAGAGCGTTACGCGCGTTAAACTCGAAAAGGCGCGTTTTTGCCTCGCCGAGTGCAGCGAGGAATTTCTGGGGCTTTCGGCGGGCATTTTTTTTTTCTTTTTTTTCAGCTTGTTTGATAGTTTGCCGGCGAGGATACGGGGAGTGACGAAGTTGCAGATGCGTGAAAGCTTTTTGAATTTTCGTGCGAACGATACGGCTGTTCGGGATATATGCATGCGGGAGAAATAAGTTTTTTTTTTCTTTAATAATAATAAATGTAAACGAGCACTTTTATTAGTGAAAATTTTGCAATTTCACCGTGTTATCAAAAGCCCGTTTCGAGGACTTTGTTTATAAAGATATAAAATAATAATGGATGGTGCGCAAATTATTTTAAAAGTGCCGGGAATAACCGAATGTCATTAAGCCGTAATTGTTTTAAGTCTGCTTAATACGATTTTAACGTTTTGCAATTCGCGTGGAATTTGTAAAGTGATGTCATTAAAGCGTCTCGCAAAATATCTGAATAAATGCATGAACGTATATAGACCAACAAATTTTGAGCCTCTTTGTATTGCGAAAATTAAAGAAAACATTAAAACTGCATTTACAAGCGAGGGAAATAAATGTGTTTTAAAATTGTACTGGGCGTGAAAAACATGCTTAGTGTCACGGTAACGCGTTACAGTAACAAAAGAATTTCATTGTTACCATTGTGTTAAAAGAAATACCGTTTTTAATTCTGAATTCGGAAGTAATATTTTATAATAAAGTAAATAACGTTAAAAATAAAGGAGTATTACTGCTTTGATTATCTTTAAGGGAATGTACAAATTTTATGTGAGTTTTCTAAGTGGTAAGTTTGTGAGTATTTGAATAGCGTCTATAACAATGTTTACCTCTATAGGATTTACTTTTCTAAGTAAATAAATATTCTACAAAAATTCATTTAAAACAAAAGAAAAAAAGATCCTTCACTTCATTCCAAGAACTGATAATTCAGCCTACATCAAATATAGCGTAAAACACTTAATTCTCTCCGTCTTCCCGAATGGGCGTAAATGATGCACCCGACAATCTCTTTGGCTGAAAAAAAAGAACGTCCGTACAAACCGCAACAATGAGCGGAAGGGGTCAATAAAAAAAGCTAACATGAGCAGAGAGCTGAAACCGCTCCCTCTCCCCGCCTGTAATGAAAATTTAAATACCCCGCCGGCACGAAAATTTCAGTCACGCTCGCATTTCGACGTCGTCCCGGATGAAAGTTTAAAGCGACGAATTCGCTTTTCCCGGGCGTGTACGCCTTACTCACGTGCCGCCCCAGACTTAAATGACTGCTGCAGTTTATAAAGAAATTTTTCTTGGTTTATCGGGAGCACTTCAGGCTGAAGGTAATTCGTTATTAAAAGATTAAGCTGGATATTTTCCGTGTTGAAAGTGATATTAATCAACTAATTTAATAAAGGAAATACTGAAATACCGGCGGTAGTAAGTTTCTTATAGAAAAATTTTAACCGAAAAATAATCAACTAAAAGCCCATTCTTTAGAATCTAGTTTCCGTCCTTTTAAGCGTTAGAAAGGTTCGAGTTTTTCTTGCGCTCATAAAAGATGCAAGTTAGCATAATGCAATATATAAAACCTTGAAAACTTCAAAACGATTCTTAATTTATGCAAATGAAAATCAAGCAATTATTCCGTGAAAAACAAACTTTCACCAAAAAACTGGAGAAAAACATCGGAAAAAATGAAATTCGACGAAAGTGCATTTCGCGCGCGCATTACCCCAAAAAATTAACACCATTTGCATCGACATTAACGGGCTTGGAAGATAGCAAAAGGCAGGAAAAGAGCGACGGAGGCGTCGAGGCGTACACATACAAATTGCCGGGGGGGCCAGAGCGGCTTAATGAAAATTTAAATGCCCCCTTCCGGCCGTCGGGGCTAAATTTTTGGGGTCTCGGGGCGCGCGAGAGAAGAGCAGAGCGGCGCGCGGCGAAGGGACGTCCGGCATTATGCGAGAGGCGTCCCTCTGTGTATCCACATCTCTCGCGCGTATACCGAAATAATCAGCAAAAAGAAGGTGCCGCGCCGCGCGGCAGTAATTTTTGCACCGCGAAGGCCAGGGACGCATTAAAGCCGCGGCGGCCGCGCGGAATTGGTTTAATATTCGACGGGGAATAAAATTTTTTTTGTTACCGCGCCCAAATGCATCGAAATGCGCGGGTGGCAAAAAATGAAGCCGGCTCTCGGGATATATATATTCCGGGCGCTCGAATAAAAGTAAGAAAATAAATCGGGAGCGCGCGACAGGGGAATACACTTTGTCGAGGGCTTGCCCCGCGTATATTTAGTTTTGGCTGGATGTAGTTTTTTTTGTTTTATTTTTATTTTATGCATTTATTTTGTTTGTAAATGGCGGATCTATAATTTAAGGAAAGTTGTTCTGCCGCGAAATGCGTTTTACCGAGACAGCAGGTTTCGCTTTTTTGCGCAATGTCCTGAAGTATATATGGAGAGGGAATGCAAAAATTCTGTTTGATATATTATTTGTAGAAAGAACGACGTTTTGTTTGGATAAAAAAGGTAAAAGTTGCAATTCACGGTTATTAATTTCAATATCGATTTTCAAAAAAGTCAGCTCTCGATAAACAAAAGAAAGTAGTTGTACACAAATTTTACCGCATCGTCTTTCTTCCTCAAAACTCCAGCAATCCCAATACTTCTTAACCCCGACTGACCCCTCCCCCGAATCATCTCCTGCCCTCCGCATTCTCTCCTGTAAAATCCGAAAATCCCCATTCTAAAACGCCGCGAAGCGTAACGGGCATCACCTTCGTCGCAACGAGGAGCATCCCCGCATTCATCGAGCGAAGACCCGCAGCGGCAGCAGGAGCGAATAAAAAGCAGAGAGAGCGATACTCTTCCCGCGGAGTATAAGAGTTCCGGGCGGTTCGCTTCGTGCGCGACTCGGTCCATCCCTCTTGGCATCGCTTCGCTTGTCACGGCTGCGCGGGGCTCGAAAGGGTCGGCGGGCCCGTAAACCGCAAGCGAGGAGCGCGACGTCGGCGGCGCAGATAAAAAATAAATAAAAACAAATTACGCGCGCCCTTCGTTTTACTAAGCGCGTCCGGCCGTAATTCTCGTTCCGGGAGCCCGGGCAAGGAGAGAGAGAGAGAGAGAGCCTTTTTCTATATGATATGGGGCCTTTGCACGCGCCGACCGTAATGAGGATTTATTTATTGAGCGGGAAATACGTGCGTCTGCTTTACGTCCCGAGCTTCTTTCTTGCTCTGGCGGGATAAATTCGGGTAATTAGATTATGCCGCTGCTGCCTCCTTCGGAATTTTAGATGCGGTTTCATTTTTGGGAACTTTTTTATCCTTGAAGTGATAGAATGAAAACAATTTTATAAAAGTTATGAATCCTTTGCTTTCTAAATTACTTTTTTAAAATTTGTTTTTTTGCAGTAAATTTAATTCGTCGGAATTTAATACTTTTTTTCGTCAGGACGAACTTTATTGCATAACAAATGCGATATGAATTGTTTAAAAGAATGAAATTACGATAACAGACTGAAAAAAATTGTATGTTTATTATTCATGAATCTGAATTTAATTTCCTGTAAATATTTTATTACAACTTTTACACCAATATCAAAATAATTAATAAAATTATATTTAAACGGAGTGTGTAAATTTTAATGAACACTTGATTGGGTTTACTTAACTTAAACATTCAAGCTACATAATAACTTCATAACGCAGCACAAACACAAGTTTATTATACTCAATAATAAAAAGATCTCGATATTACGCCGGACTAAACAACGCAGTCAGCTCAAAAATACGTCTTCCATGCAGCAACCGGTGACAGCTGATCGCGAGAGAAAAAAATGCAAGTCACCCGGCATTCGAAGCAAAATCCAATCACGCCGCAGCTTGTCCTCCTACCGCGGAAAAAAAGAATCCTCGCGGATGATCTCCTCCGGCGCGCTTCGGCAAAGTAATTGCCGGGGACCTTCCTTGGGTTACGGCGCTCGAAGAACAATCCCGAGATTGGCGGCCGGGGCTTTACGAGGCACTACGCCGAGTTCGTTAGTTCCCGCTCCTTGCTTCGAATTGCATCGCCGCGAAACCGCGAGGAAGCCCAAGAGAGAGAGAGAGAGAAAGCGGCGCAATGAGCCGAGCACTCGGATACTCCTTTTTCGGGAATAGAAGGCGGCGGATGAGGGCCGCCGTGTCCGTAATGGGAGATGCTTGAGGCAAGTTGACGACGCGCTCTTGGGATGTTAGGCTCCTCTTTTTGCCGATTGTTCTCGGGTTTAAGAAGCTCGTAAAGGTGTACTGTAGTTGGAGCCTTTCTTCTTATGGAAGCTGGAAGAGATTCAGCTAGTTTCGTTTTGTGATTTATTATTATTTATTAGAACGTCTTGTTGCTGAAACGCAAGTAATGTCGTTTTAATGCCTGTTATAATGTAGCGTTGAAACGGGCAAAATTAAACGGAATCTCCCGAGAGGCAAGCAGCCCTAAGAAAACGCATTTATAAGTATTCACGTCGTTTGTCCGCTTGTGAATCTACACAGAATCTGAATCCGCATAAAGTAAGAAAAACCGTTTTCAGTCAAACTTTCAATTTAAGCATGCTTAATTTTTCAAACAAAATTTACTTTACAAATATACGTACCGCCTCGAAAACTCATATTTTGCTCTATTTTTATCGAAAATTAAGTACCCCGAAACTCGAATGCAAATATTCTGCACCCTTTCTCGTCCACCTCGAAAAGTAAGCTTTTTTACACAGGTGAAATTTGCCCTCGCGGCGCCTTTACATTTACCTCGCAGCGCCGCGCTCCCCAAGCACATATAATCCCTCCAAGATCTCCCCGAGTCGGCAAAAAGGCACGGGGAGTAAAATCGAAACACAGTCGCGCGCGAAGATCCTCGCACGTGCTAATTTCCAATTACGCGCGGACGTACGCACGGGTATAGTTTCTCGAGTTTCGAGGAGCTCTCCCCAAGAAGCCTCCTCGCGGAGTTTCGCCAATGTAATTACTCCTCTCGCTCGGCTGCGAGTCCCTAAACGGGACGAGCCGCGAGTACGTCCGCCCGTTGCTTTTTAATCCCGTTCGGCTCCGGCAGTTTGGCGCATTAGCATACATCCTCCTTATATAACGCTTTCTCGTTTTCTGCTCCGGGAGCACGTGAGATATCCCGGGTTTGACAGGCCGGGGAAATTATATTTCTCAACTGTCATTTAAGTTAGCAGGGCGAAAGCCTGCCGGCGGGCGAGCTTCGGCTCTCTCCCGCTCTCTTTCTTCTCGAGCTTCTTCGCGCGCGGCTTTATTTCTTTCCTGGCCTTTCGTCGGCGCGCCATCGGAAGCCCCCGAAGTTGGTGTGTGCGCGCACACGGCTGATTCCATCGCCGAGCGGTCAGTCTGAAGGGTGGAAGTACTTTAAACGTTGTTTTACTGTTCCGAGAATATAAAAACTTTCTCTACCTCCCTCTCTCTCTCTCTCTCTCTCTATCTCTTTCGCCGGGCGTAACTTTTACGGCGCGGGTATTCACATGCGACTTTCTTTTACTTTTCGGGAAGCGCGCGAGACGCGTTTTATACGCGGAGGGTTCGTGAAACGTGTCAATAGTTGCGCTGCATTAATTTTCTGGCTGGTATAGATATGTCAATGTCTGATTAAACTACCCGAGAAATACTTGCTGGGACACGATTTCGTTTACATTTCGATACGATGGTCTATATATTAACTCGACAACTTTGATAATAATTACTTGACAGCGATCGTTGTTGGAAAGTCATTTCCGAAATGCGTCCTTGAATATGCTTAGTTTGCTTATAAATATATTTGACGAAATATATTTAGATATTTTATTATTAGGAAAAAGACAATATAAAATTTAATAATATAAGGATGTTCTAACAAAAAGGAGAAAAATTGACACAATAATTACATCAAGTATTAATTTTGTTGCTATTTTATCTGTATCTAAATGTATGACTACTATTTTCTCTTTTCATTTCATATCGCTATAGTCAACCTACTATGATATTCAATGAGACTATATTTTTAAGCCATCTATTATATATCTTATTAAACAACTCTTATCACAATTTAATTCTGGCACATCTCATTTTATTAAAAATCGATCACCCCGCTTAAATGGGCTAAAAATGAAAATGAAAACTTAATATAATACTGACTTAATGTAATGAAGCATCGGATGCTACCCAGTACTCGTACCCAAAAACAACTCTACCTTCCCGGTCCTAGGGCCATCCCCGGCCCGACAAACAGGAGCATGCCCATGATACTCGCAACGAGGACCCACCCTGGCCCGGCAACACTCAAGTATCTCCTGCGGGTGTAGGAAGAATCCGCGTCTGGTCTAGAATCTCCCCCTGGCCCAGTATCCGCCACTAGCGTGGAATCCTCCCTGGCGAAGGAGCCCCTCCTCGCCTGGAATCCCTCCAGCTTATCTGCTCGACGGACAGCCGCCTCTAAGACGCGGACGAGCGGCGTACAAGTTTCGCCCGGCGGCGGGTCAGCATCTCGCCTCCGCGGTCCATATAAGCGTCCGGTAATCCTCGGCAGACAGTTGAAGCTTCTTTCGATTATGGACTTAGCGGGCGGCGCGGCCCTCGCTTGATATCGCTGTATTACAGTTGCTCTCTTCGATCTCGCCGCCGAGGAGAAGGAGATCAGCGCTGAGCGACGCACGAATCGACTCTTCGGGCTTCGCTTTTAAACGCGAGATTTAGCGCCGTGACGGCCGAGAGGGAATATGATGGCTGCGGTGCAGCAGCTGGCGATGAAATTTTTGCTTGCTGCGAGCCGTTCCTTGGATGTTTTTAACGAATTTCGACATTTTTCGAGGGGGACGTTTATTTAATAAGTTTAGCCGACTTTTATGGGTCTGTGACTTGAAACTAAAACTTTCTAGAAACGTCAAATTACAAAGTATTGTGTAATACGACGAATAAAATACTTTTTTAAAAAGCCTAAAAAATAAGCAAGACTCCACAACAAAAAATGCAAATAATCAGATGAAAACCGGCCCCTCCCCCGCGTCAATCCCGAAAATGACACGTTCCCTTTCACTAAACTGCAGGCCAGCTTTGCAGCGGGGAGGAAAAAAAAGGTAGGCTCTCCTGCCCCGCATTTAATTCCCAGCACGTAGCAGAGCAGCGGCGTTTACGCCGGGCCTGTAAATCAAAAAGCTCCTCGCTGCAGCCTCTCTGAAATAATAATCGAAGGAGGGGGGGGGGAGCGGCCCTCCGCGCTGTTCTCCGATTTAAAAGTTCGCTGCTCGCGCTGCCGCCGCCGTGACGCTAATGGATCGCGGAGAAAAGGCAGACGTCGCAGCAGCAGCGGCAGCAGCAGCAGCCTTTTTCTCTCTGCCCGGAGGAGGATTTTTAATATGCACTTAGCACGCGACGTCACGTCGCCGCTAAGAAATGTCTCCTTTCATTCATCAATTTTTAATGAGCCCTTCCGACGTGCGCCTGCCGGGGTGCGGGGCGGGGGGGGGGGTTTCGCCGGCGCTTTGGGGCGGCTGCCGTTTTCCGAGAGCCGGGACTGACGATTGTGCTTTAATCAGGGTGAAGGTGGGGTGCGAGCTGCTTTTTGCGACGGAGGAAAGGGATAATAAAATTATTTTGAGTAGAGGCGTGATAGGAAAGTTCTTACGGAAGCTTAATTAGGTTCTTTGAGAATGGAAAGAAAATAACGTGTGACTGAGAATTGTTTTTGCAAAAAGAAGTGGTTTCTGTTGATTTCTGTTATTGCCAGTTGATTTATGCGTGAAATATTATCCAGTAAATTTACTTTTGAGTAACGGTTGTAGAAAATTATTATACATTCTCCTTCGGAATGATTAATTTGAAGTTACCGTGACTTCGGCCACTTTGCTATAAATTTTAAAAACGGAGGATTCTAGAGATTCTGACTTTTTTTTCTTATACCTGAGCACGCCCGGCTGATAAAATCTTTTTCTGGTAAGTGATTTTTACCTTTATTTTAAATTGAAAAATTAAAGTTAGTAAAAGTTGTTTGATTTCGAATTAAAAACTAAATCAATACTCAAAAATTATTATACTCCATCATTGCAAAACTTGATAAAAAGAGACTTTAAACTCTCGGCGAATAAACAAAAATCACAAAGCCTGCAGCTTTCTCCAGCAGGGCAAAGAATCGTGAATCGCGTGTTTACTTGGAAACGAGGCTCGTACTTTCCCATTGACGCGTATAATTTCCGCATTTATCGAATTAAGCAAGAACCACTTCGGGGCTACCCCCATTTACTCGCGCGCGCAAACGCCGCGAGAGAATCTCTCGTCAAATGGGAGAAACAGCGGCGAAGCAAAATAAAAATAATGTTCGAGAGAGAGAGAGGGAGAGAAAGAGCGAAGGGAGCGGCTGTCGAGAGCTGCGGAGCGCAAATAGAATGCGAGAGGCCGCATGGAAATGGAAGTCGCGCGAAAAAAAGTCGTGGAAAGAGCGGAACGGAAGTTGGAATTGGAGGTAGCGAGAATTGAAAAGGGTGACTTCTAGAGGTCGCGGGACTACTGAATGAGAAGCAGAAGCGCCCGATGAAAAGAGAGAGAGAGAGGGACGAAGAGTTGTTACCCGTATGCCCGCGCGTGGCTGAATTCTGCTCTGTACCTGCCGGAATTGCCGCGCTTTCGAATAAGAATTCGGATGGAATTGTCAACAATTTCAATATTGTTTATTGGAATTTACAAATTGGTCGCCGAATCCCCCCGACCGCCGGCTGAAATTTCGCATTTTCATTCGGACTACTATTCCCCTCTCTCGCTGCGAGGTAAATTCGCCGGTTAGTAAGTGGAAGTAATGGAATGCGTCTAAATAGTTTTTCGAATGAGAAATGAATCTTTTGCTTTTATTCTAGTTAATTAAAGATGATTGAAAGTTTGAAGGACTATTTAAAGGTGCATAACTGTTTTACTTTTTTTTATATTAATTTTTAACAAATACTTTATTTATTCCTTTTATTTATTATTATCAACTATTTTAACGACTTTGTTATAAACAAAAATTTGCATTGTGTTTATGTACATACAGCTATGTAATGCGTAACATATGCGAAAAATACGTTTCACAAAAAGTTACATCCGCGCAATTAAAGAACACTCTCAAAGTGCCCGTATAAAAAAGAGCACAGACTTTTTGTTTCAGCGCGAAATCAAACTTTTATTTTACAAACTACATAATACAATCGTACGTTACCATGAAAATTTGATAGGGCCATTTCAGAAAACTGCGAACAGCGACGACGAAAAACGATACCCGGGCCATATTCATCGGAACTGGCAGCGCGCGGCAGTGGCCCCCCCTAACGCGCGAGGATAACTTTTAACGGGCGGCGCGGGGCAAATGTCAGCGCGCTCGAAAACGGCCGAGCGAAAGAGTCCGTCAGTTTGTCGGACAGGTTGTTCGATGGCTTCGATTAAAGGCCCGAAAAGAGGCGGGAAGATCCACCAGGCTCGAAATAACAGGAAATTTTGCGAGCTTTTTCGAAGCTGAAGCGTCGATTCGACGCGGAGGGAGGAGGGGGGGAAGGAAAACGATGGCGGGCGCGGGCAAAATTTCATTTCGGAGCTGATTGTTTTAGCTCTGGCCCGGAGTAATAAATAAAGTTTGCTTTCGCAGGAAATTATTGGTTTTCGATATTGTAAAATGAATTTTTAACGCGATTGAATCCCCCGCGAATAATCGCTTTAGCGCGACGAGCGCCGAGGATGACAAGGAAACCGGTATCGATGCCGCTGACTTACATGGAGTGTAGCTGCGTTACTTTTGTGGATTGGACTTATTAATCGTGAGGGGAAGAAAAATGCAGGAGTTTCAGATTGAATGAACTGAAAAATTTCATTAAAATCAGGCAGGTATAAAATATTTAATAATTCCAAATTTCTGATCTTTCATTCGAGTTTTAAATTAAAATAACGCGAATACTAAGGAAAGGATTTTGATCAAAAGCATGACGTGTTTATTGGAATTTTAATAAAATGAACGCTTCGATGCATACTTTAGATTTTTCAGTTTAAATTGAGGTATATAGGTGTATATTATGACATAAAGTACTGCCCATTCATATACATATTATTCACTTCATAATTGTTGTTATAAGTTAATTTATATAGACAAGCTCAGTCAGAGTGTTTAAAAATAAATTGAAAACCATTTCAATATTTAATAGTATTATTTCATATTTCAATAGTATTATTTGTAATTGAATAAGCTTTAATTAACTTGTTACATTCGAACTCGAATATTATAAAAGTTTATTAAACAAATCTCTTGCGAAATGTATATACCAACTATCAGACCATTAAAATCCCGCAGCGCAATCCGAGAAACAAACCAGTTCAAATTCTAAAAACTCGCGCGAATCTTCAGCCCGCCGCAAGTTAACCATCGACTGATGGCTCATATCACTCGAGGGCCAAGTCAAGTATTATGTATACCCGGGGCAGCTCGAAACGAGGTAATCCCGTTAGGGAGAGAGAGAGAGAGAGAGAGAGAGAGCGAGAGAGAGAGAGAGAGGGAGAGGGAGATCACTTCGGAAAAATTGGAACGGAGGAAGGAGTGAAGAGAGGAGGTGGATTATGAGTTTATGCCGGATTCCAGTGGGCACAGCTCCTCGGCTTTTTGCCGGCGGAATTCGATTTTATCGCGAGATTGCACACGCGCGATCGCCATTTTCTATGTTTGTACTTCGCGGTCGAGCCGTAACTCCGTTTATTAGCTGAGGATTTTTTTTGGACTCAAAGTTGCTGGCGAGGGAAATGTTTAGAGCTTGGCAGGAAATTAACCTATTTAAACATTGTTAAAAACAGAAATTTTGATCCGAAAAACTGAAATTTCTGGTTTACAATTTATTTAATGCGTGTTGTAAATTGAAAGCGTTTTATCCGAATGTTGTTGGTACAGAATGAAGCTTTACGAAATGTAAGTAAATAAATTTCAGAATTTAAACAATGAATATAATATTTGATGTCCATGCATCCATTTTATAATGGTAGAAACCACAATATTGTCCACCTACGCGGCTCAGATGAACCTTTATCCAATTTTTCGAAGGAGAACTTTGAAAAATGACGTTCAGCTCTCGCTGAAAAATGGAACTTTTTCACTAAAGTTAATTCTCACTTTTTTGATCTAACAAGCAGGGGCGTCAGTCCCGTTAAAAATAATTGGATTATTTTCATCGCACTTTTTTTTTGCTTATAAATTTACTTCGAATATTTCGAAAAAAAAGTTTTACATTTTCCACAAAACAATACGCATTGAGTATATAATGAACAGTCGCATGAAATATTGGCAAAGGGCAAAACAAAAAATAAACTTAACGAAATTGTGATAAAAAGTTCATGGTAGAAAAAGACTGAAAAGTCAAACAAAAATATGTAAATCTTATCTACGGCGTATAGAATGAATCATCAATATCGCATATTGCATTACAATCATTGCAATTAATCGAAAAAGCCAAATTTCGTCTCAAGCAGTAGATCCTTAATAATAATTTTTAATCTTTCGGTATCTCCAAGATGTCGACACATCCTTCGAGCCTAAAAGTATGACAACTCCCCAATGCGCAAGCAATGTTATCAAGCTCCACAAACAGTCTCTCCTGAAAGCTCGCTCTAGAGGTCAAACGAAACTCCCGCGCGTCTCCCTGCATTTCAATCACCCCGATGATAATTAAAAAGATCCAAGACCGCACCTCGAAAAGGCGAAACGAGAGAGAGCGCGGAACAGAAGGACCCAGAAGAGCGCGGATCCTCATAACCATAAACGCGGCTCGGTCCATTGCTCGGGCACAAAGCTGCGCACCGCGAGCTTTCTTTTCGCCCCGGCATATTGTCTGTAAACGCGCGGGCCGCGCGGGGTCTTGGTCTTTTGAGAGTCCGTCCGTCTCCTTTCATTGCCCTCCGAGCCCCTTTCGCTCCCTCGCCGTCACGGAATTCCACTTTCGACCCTATCCTCTCCGCAAAGCTCTCGCGGCCTCCCTCCCCCCGAACAGTCTGTGCACGCGTGTGCAGTTCGCCGCGGCGGAATGCTTCGAATTTTCTGGAAATTAAATGCTTTTTTCTCCCCCCCGGCCGCCTGTGGAGACTGCTGCAACGATCTTTTGGGCTTTTCGGCCGGATTTGTATTCGGGGCGCGTCGGTTGCTTTTGGAGGAGAAGGAATTTTTAAATGGATTGGGCTGACCGAGACAGGAGAGTAATTTCTATATCGCAAATCCCGATCTTTGTCAACTCACTTTTTCAGCAACTCTTTTCGCAGCTGCAAAAAATCATTTCTCCGGAAAGCAGGGAGTATACCTAATCACCGAGTGAAAAATGAGCCAAGGGAAATTCCCGCGAGACTTTTGAAAAACTAAAAAGTCCTCCGGACAGGCTCGTAAGTATACCCTCGATTCCGCAGACCGCCGCACAGCAGATATAGCTCCTCACTGGCCGCAGTCCGGCACTTGACGCGGAATCGCCCCGGACTAATCCTAAGCCTTGCTTTCCGCTTTACAAGCTGCATTCTCTTGATAATTGGATCGGAAATCGATCCCCCCGCCGTCCAGCTCGGCGTTATTGCGAAGACGGACCACCACCCCCCACTTTCTCCTCTTCTTTTTCAATCTCGAAGCCAAACACCGGCGGTCCAAGGACCTCGGCCCCCGGAGGTAAACAGAAATATAACACGGAAATTTTTACGTCTCCGCTTGTGGGGGTGGGGGGGGGGGGGAGTATTCCTTTGATTGCTTTTGCTCCTTAAAGTAAACTTTCGCGGCCGCGGACAAATTATTTCCGATATTTCTCCGAGCGAAAATATCCCCCTACTGTTATTTTTAGTTCCGAGAGAGGGAATTATTTTACCGCGGGCTTACAACGACACACGCCGCGCTGCCCGAGTCTCTCGTTTCCTTCTTTTTTTTTTCTTTTTTGGCGATCGGTTTTCCTTGCGAATCCGAGAACTGAATATTTTTCCGGCGACAGGGGAGACAGAGAGGGAGAGAGGGAGAGATGTATGACGGCGAGGACGGATATACAATAAAGTTCAATATTTTCTTAGAATGTTTAAAAGAAAAAGAGCGGTTTCGCGGAACGGTAGGAGGAGAGATATTAATTCCCTTTTACCCGAGGTTCCGCCGCGCATTTGCTGAAATCTTTTTATCGGGATTCTGTAGGATACTGTAGCGATTATATCGGTGGTGGGGTTTGATGCGTCGATACCATGCATGAGATACACAAATAATAATTCCTGAATTAATCATGTTTGTTTTGAGATTTTATGTTGTGAGAAGCACCGAAGCATCTATCGGGATTTTCTACATTAGCATGGAACTTTATGAATTACAATGGCAAGTTCATATTGTTCGTTTGATAAATCTATTCAATAAACAGATCATAATTACGGTATAATTCATAAAAATTAGTTGAATAAAAAGAGATTGATAAAAAGAGGTTACGAAAACATGCATCAGTAGTGGCGATATCGTATAGACGAAAACGAATTTAATGCATTAATACTGCCTTTAAATGGATTTTAAAAATCAACGGAATGGAACTAGGTTATAATTACAGTAATGAAAAAGTCGATATTACGTTTTTATTTTCAATAAAAGCTAAAGTTTACTTTAGTATTTATTGCAGGAAATTATTATGATTTTATTGAAAATAAAAATGAGATATCGAGTTTTTCATTACTGTAATATTTAATCCACTTCAGTTTCATCGGCTTTTAACTTCCACTTTATATAGTATCAATATAGTTTATGATCTCCAAATACACGGAAGCTGCAAATGAAATAATAATTACGCATACACAATAACCTCATGTCACCGCCTCCTTAAGTACATTTCCCGAATTATTTCTGATCCCTGGGAACATTACTTATCCATCACTTCAACTCCAGGGGAAATGTTTCTCGGGGGACAGGCGGCCGTGTAGCGTACTTGTGGAAGGATTTTTTGACGGAAAAGTAGTAGAAAATTAACGGTGAATCCTTTATTTTCGTCAAAATGTGATTAAAATGCGGGAAGCGGAGTTTTTAGTTGCCGCACGAAATATTGGATTACATTTTATTCAGTAACGAGAGTATATAAAAAAATAACGCTAAACATGTATCCTGGTGTCACGTTTTGATAACCGTCGTTTTCGGCAAAATTTTATGCTAGACTTATCGCTTATAAGTGATTTTATCGAAAAATGTGTGTGTAGTCTGTTTTTGAAAACTTTAAGGTAAACGATGGTTCTATTTATAAGATAGAACAGTTACGTTTTTTAAACAAAGAATCTCTGAATTTTCCTACTACATTTTCTGCCAATCGGAAAATAAAACCAGAAGCTATTTTTCAATACAAAAAAATACCAGCTCAATTTCTTTTTCGAAATAACGCCGGAAAACTGAATTTTCACGTATAATCAACAGTCCGCCGCAGTACAAGTCATTAATACTCGAACCACCACCCAGAAACCTCATTACTTCAGCATATCCCAATTTCAGCCCAGCAGCCGCGAAATTCGTAGCGACACTCGAGATCATAAGAAAGCATTCGGAATCCCGAAGTTGCCAGACCGGAGCGGGAGGATATTCTCTTAGCGAAAAAAGGGGGCGGCGGCGGCGGCGAAGTATAACGTATGGTCGGTCTTATCTTCGCGAGGAGAAGAAAAGTAGAAAAGATCGACGAACGCCCGGCCAAGGAGCGCGGATCAAGCGGGCTCGAAAAAGTAGGCGGGCAAAATCGGGGGCTACGAACCCGATGGAAAGGATGCATTCTATTTTGGGAAATGATCTCTCGCGAGAGCCTTTAAATTGGATGCGAAGTTCTATTTCGGGACGGGACTCGCTTTGAACGATTCTTGTTCTTGCTTGTTTATATTTATTTGTATTATATTTTTTACGAAAAAAATTGTTTTTCACAAATAAAACGTGGCTTTATTAAAAATTGTGCGGTAGAATTTCGCAGTTTCAAGTTTCCCGAAATATCGATGGCGTGCACATTTTTGCGGTTGCAATTCTTTTAACTTCCATTTTTTACTTCAACTGTGAACAAAAACTTGGTTTTTCTAGTTTTAAAAATTAGTTTTACAAGTAAATAATCTAAACTTACAACAAAACATTAGTAAATATTCACATAATTCGAAATTAAAAATTATTTCTCATCAAATGCGCCATACTATTTATCTTGTAAAAAAAATTGATTTTATCGACTCGAAATACCATTCACTTTATTTCCCTAAAGAAACGATTAAAAAGGGTCCAGCGTACCGCTGCGCAAAGAAAATATAAAAGCCCGATTCCCGAAGCAAACCGCGGCACTTAATAAATCTTCCATCAATTCCCGATAAATCAGCCAAAAGGCCCCGGCTCGAAAATCAATCCAGCAGCAAAACCTCAAGCAGCGCAGCGCAGCAAGCGGCGGCGGCGGCGGCGGCGGCGGCCCCTAAATCTGGCGCTCGGCAGGCGAAACCAGGCAGGCACGCGAAATGATTAGAAAGCTCCAGCGGTGCATGGCAATATCTCGCCTTTGGTGCAGCAGTCGCTGCTGCAGCCTGCAGCGCGCCCTCCCATCCCCCGGGCAAGAATGTATCCGGATCTTTGGGTCTTCGGTATTCCCTGACCCTCCTCCTTCTCCGCCTCGCTCCCACCTCCGCAGCCCCGAAACAGAAGGAAGAAGCGCGCACAAAGGCTGCCGGGGCTCGAAAGAATTCCGCGGGAATCTGTACACGCGCGCGAGAGGTTGTATAACGAGATAGCCGTAATATCCGCGCAGCGGCCGGCGAGTCTCGAGTTTCCGTCTGACCGTGGAATGCCTTTTATCCGCCGGAGTGGAGACGGCTGCTTTATGTTGTGTATGGAAGAGTTATGTGACTCTTCGCCGAAAAATTCTCGGGGGGGCGAGGCTGTACTGCGATGTTCCGGCTGTTTGCCGCCGCGCGGAGTGCCGGGAGAGAGTAAAAGAAAGCGGCGACATTCGATGGCGAGCGAAGCTCCGCATTGTTCTCGGGGAGGAGAAGGTAATTCGAAGGGCGGACGGGATGCTCGTTACTTAATGGATGAGCTTTCTTTTTTTATTTTTTTTTTTTTTTAATCTGGCTGTTAAGACTGCAGGAGCTTTCGTTTGTACGGCTGAGCTTTTACCAAGTTTCTTTTTTTCTAATTCGCTTAGTATACCTTCTTTCTAAATCGAATTAATTCTAACAAAATTACTTTTATTTTAAACCGGAAAAACTCGCCAAGAGGTTTCTAATTATACAGTGTCTAATTTACAAATGAGTTGAATTGCTTAATTAGGTTATCAATATCTATAAAGCATATTGATTTTCTTTGTATATAACTATTGTAAAATTTATATTTATATTACTGCTACTTCCCCAAAACTTCATTGGAAGTTTATTCAGCTGCCTTGATTAAACTTCTGCGAATTCCGCTAAAGCCCTTTTAAACAAAACCTCTCTTCTTTTATTATCCCCGTATACATACATCAAAGCATCGACTCGTCACTCACATCACCGCCGGTCTCGCAATTTTACCGCGCCGATGCGCCACTCGATTAGTTTCTCAGAAACTTTCGCGCGCAGCGCGCAATCAAAGTAATAACCGACAATTCCGGGAGATATGAAAAAAAGCACCCAGCGCGGGGAGAGAAAGCCCCCGATGGAAGGCACAAGATTGCGCATGAAAAATGGCAGATAAATGATCGCGCTGCCACTTAGGCGCACGCGCGCATGCGTCGTCTGTATAAATCCATCCCTTCGACGAGAGTGTGCAGAAGCGAGAACGGCTCTCGGCGTGCCGAAAAGAGGAAGAAACGAAAAAAATAAAAAAATCTAAAGATCTTAGGTTCGATCACGCACGTAATGGCGCGGCGGCGCTGTGTAATAAAATATTTACCGCCGTATATATTGTTCGGCGCGAAATACACCCCGCGTATTGCAAAAGTTCGGCCCCTTTGCCTAAAACCACCTGAAAAAAGTCAGCGCACTATAAAATTCGCGGTACAAACAAAGCGCTATACGTATATATTTAAATCGCAACTCTGTATGCAAGTTGTGATTTACAACAAAATATAAAAACATTTTAGCTTCCGAAATAAAAAAAAAAAAAAAAAAAAAAAAAATCGCTTATGCTCATTCAATTGATTGAAAGCGAATGAAAAGATCCGCGCCAACGATCAGAGAAAAAGACATTCGCAAATATGCGAAAAAGGCCGAGAGAGAGACCGCGCTCGTTGATTTATGAATCAAGCCAATAAACGTCCCGAGATAAAAACGGCTGGGCGGGAGAGGTCGAAATAACGTCTCCATTCGTCGGACGAGGGTCTGAAAAGTATAAAGAGAGCCCGTAAAAACGGGGGAATTGTAGCGCCGGCTGCATTAAAACTCGCGGCCCATTTTCCCCTCCCGTATCCTATATAGATATACGCGCACACACCAACGCGCACTTGGCTAGGTATCCGGCTTATATGATACATACACGCGGCCGCGCGCCGCCTCGCGAGAAAGCCAAGATCGTTTTGTTTATCGCCGAGCGTTCCGGCTGTACACGTACGACAAATGCGTCTCTCTTTCGCGCCGAGCCGAGGTTATATGCGGGCCCCCCTCACCCCCGAGCTGCTAAGCCAATGGACGCCTCTCCCGCGGAGAGAGGATGCATGCTCGAGGAGGGTAATGGATCTGGAAAAAGGCCTGTCTTCGGATTTCGGAGTGGCTTTATTGCCCCGAGAGTCGCTTTCAATGCCGGGGTAATGAAGGATTCCAGACTAAAGTGGGATGGGTAAGCGTGTCGTTGATTATTATTTTCGTGCGCGCGTTTAACGTTTTTAAAACGAATGTTCGCTCTCCGCTGCAGAAAGAACTTCTGCGATATAATGGATGTTTGGATGCGAAAAAAATTCTTTGGCAGCGTATTATCCCTCTTTATACGGAATAAAAGAAAGTTCTTGCTCTTTTGAAAAATCGGAAAATTGCGGGGGCTCTTCCGCGGAGAAAACGGTTTCCATAAGGAATATACACGCGTACAAAAAGCGCAACATATCCCTTGCAGCTCTGAAATAAGCAGATTCTTCCGCGTTTGCCCCCCCAAGAAAAGAGCGTCTCAGTCATATTTCCAAGATGCTCGCCTTTTCAATTATATATTCCACGCAACGTTTTAGGGAACTTTAGTCCGCGCACACTTTTGTCATATTTTCGAAATAAGAAAGTGTCTCCGTGCTTGGCACGAATTGTTCGCTGCGAGTTTCGCCCTTATATTTTTACACGTCTTAGCTATTCTTTGAGGATACAGCAGTCATTTGCCATGTTCGAATTTACGACGCCTGCTTAAAAAGTACATCGTTTCCTTCGTGCTTCCATAAAGTAAATGTATAATAACACGCTGGTTTCAAGTTTATTTCTTTGACAAAAAAAATGCTCGAATAAGCGATCACAATTTAATCCTAAAATCTTCCTGAAATTATAATATTTTAGATTCATAATTTTGATCGTTAATAAAGTTATTAATCTTGTCTTTCAGTCACTCGTTAAAAAAGGGTCGAACAGTCGATATTCCAATATTTCCCAACAGATTTCAAGAATATACGTTCCCACTTGAAAATTGTTTGTACAACAAATGCTCTCAGCCTAATCACGCACGAGCAAAACGCACACTGCCATTTCTTTAACCATATACAGCTCGAGCACGAGCCATCTCCTCCTTTACACCTCTCCTAACCAGCACTCCGCTCCCTCCCATTACTCGCCCTTAAAAAAGTGCATCAGCCGTAACCCCTCTAAACACACATCCGTCATTAACCCGCATTTTTCGCGACTATATTCAATACCATAACCCGCGGCGCAGCGCCGCGCGAGCTTCGCAACATCAGCCGACGTACGACTCTCTCTCTCTCTCTCTCTCTCTCTCTCTCTCTCCATAACTCCGGGCCGCGCGCATCTCACGCAGCAAACAGCCCCTGTCGCATCGCGACCTTAAAGCCGGGCAATTTCGGCATAAGAATATACACGCGCGCATTCGGGGTATAGGGAGACACGCTCTCCGGGCTATAAGCCGCGCGCCGGGATTACGCGCAGTAGTCGTACGCGGGCGGCAGCGCAGTAAATGGATTTACGCGGGGAGAGAGAGAGGCTGGGAGGGAGAGAGAGGTTATTTCGCGGGGGGGAGGGCGGCCGGCGCGCCTGGCGTGAATCATAAGCCAGTACTACCCCGGCCCCGTGGAATCCCGCCAAGTCGCCCCGCGAAAGAGTTATGGAGCCGACGCGCCGAGGGATCACCGACAGATTTTTCTAAGTTTGAGCGAAACCGCTCCTCGCGGCGGCGGCGGCGGCTATCTTTCCTGGCCGAGGAGCTGCTCCGCGGAGGATGCGGCTGGATTTCGGGCGGACTCTCGAGGACTCCCGGTTCATTGATTTCAGGGACGAGGGTGTATAGCCGTACGGCGGTTTCTTACTCGTCTGGGGTTTGGTTTTTCGCGGCTGGACGGAGCTTTTGATTTATGAACGGTGCGTTGGGCTGCTCGCGTGCGTCTGCCTTGTGTACGCGTCTTATCTGCATATTATCCGTTGGAATGTTAATTCAGCGGAAAAATTTGCGTAAAGGGGAGGAGGATGATTTGTGCGTTAAACGAACTTACCTGCAAGTGACGAGGCAACGGAATGTTTGCTTATTAACAAATGTCGTTATCTCACTTAATAAAGAAAATAAATTATTTGATGGTAGGTCGACAACTGACGTGACTACAATTTGATCTTGGGGCTGTGTGGTATCATTAAGTGTGAATGGGTGAATGAATGCATTGTGTGCATCTGGAATCTCCTTAACAATGTAACGTGCCAAATAATATACTGTAAATAATTAACTGACGCTGTAAATATGATTATATATAATAATAATAATTATTATTAAGCGAAAAATGATTTTAATTCCCTTGGTAATACATTTACAAAATAAATCTGAGATTTTTATTTATTAAATCTAATTGAAATTGCCCCGAGAACCGCATTCTCCGGCTTTCAAAATAAACTTCTTCGTTTTTCGCATTTGAAGACGAATTCAATTTATTACATACGGCGGGAGTACGAGTTTGTTCGAGCGAGAGGTGAGAGTGTATAGGGGGGATTTCGCGAGGAGCCGGACTTGCGCTAATGGAAATTGGAGTGTGAGGTATTAGCGCTCGATTGGTCACGTCAATCTTGAGATTGACCACTGTGCTCCGATTGAATATTCGAGCAATGATTGTCCGCTGAAATACAGGGACGATATAATACGCAGGGGACTTGTTACAGGATTTCTTGCGCGCTTTTCGCCTCTCTTTGATTTTTACGCCGTTTTTGAGATGATTCTTGTTGGAATTGGGTTTTGTGTTGCAATAGATTCCCCGTTTTCGGTGATCTATTACCGCGGCTATTTTCCGCGCGAATTCACAGAGAAGCTTAGCCCCGAAGTGGTCAAAGCGAGCTTGGCGAAATGTTTTTACTGGAAATAGGAGGACGTCTAATGCATTAAATGATTGCGGTAATAAAAGATAAGCAGTCGGCCATTTGCCATCTTTTCACGGTAAACATTCATTTTCGCAGCTCACTTTGCGATAAAACATTTAGAAGCGACTGCGGAGAACAAGGATAAAAGTACTACACTTCACACCAATTCCTTCATCACTTAAAGAAAGCGAGCCATGCAATTGTCTCTAAAAGCTCGTTTCCATCGCGGCTCGCTCACTCTCTAAAAATGAATAAGCGTATATGGACTAATTTCACTTATTCATTTTTAGCGAGCAAACTAATTTTTCCTCCTTTCGCAAAAGCCTCGCCGAGCAACGACAAGCCCACGCAAAACAAATATTCGTCCATCGACGCGGAAGGCTCCGTCTATACCTTCCGAAAATCGATCCATTCGTAAGAGCCGCGGCGCGCGCGAACTTCTTCGATATGCCCCGATAAACACCTGCACATATGTGGCCCGCGCGCTCGCAAACGCACGGGGAGTCGCGCTCGTAAAACAGTCGACGCCGGCCGACGAGAGATACTGCCTCACGGACGCTCTACCCCCCCTCTCCCCGAATAGTTCCGCCCGCGTTTGGGCGGATAAGTTGCGCCTGCAGTTTTTTGAAGTGCTGCCCGAATTTATCGGATTCCATTTACTTGCCTTATTTCGAGCGGCCCGGTATATATACCGCGCCCCGTCAATCTACGAGCGGACGATATCCCGCTCCGGGAGAAATATCATACGGCTTGGTTAGGAATTTAATTTTCGGCCGGGTTTTATTGGCGGATGGGAATCGATTGCTTTTCGGGGGATTGTTTTAAATGCGCTGCTTTTTCTCCGCGATGAGCGTAGAGTGCTTTCTTACATTAAATGATGGAAATAGATGTAAGTTGTTTGGCACAGAAATGTGTAGATTAGTATTATTCAAGATTCAATATTTTTTCAAAAATCTTGTACATTTGTTGTTGATTTATATACTAAAATTGAGAATTCAACGTTTTAAATTTAAAAGAGAAATACCATTCTCTCCGTTTCATAAGAAAAGGAACAGCGAGACCAGAAGTGTTAACGATAGAATCACACTTTTCAGTTAAAAACGTTCATCAAACGAACGTCTTTCGCAGGCTCCCGTATCCTCGAAACCAGCCTCTCCCCCGACCGCCCCGAAAAATAGTACAATACGCAGGCGCATAAAAAAGACCTTTTATATATATTGTACGCATCCCGTTCGAGCGAAACCGTACACCTAAAACTTTGCCGGATAACAGAGAGTGCGGCGCGATATCTTCTCTTTTTTCCCTTGCGTCCGGCGCGCGCGTCCTTTTCTGAAAAAGTCGGCCTTTGAAGCGCGGGAAAATGAATTCAATATATATACCCGCGAGATAGGCGCCTCGCGCGGTACGGAAACAAAAAGCCGGAGGGGGGTGTCCGGCTTCGACGGTTATGTTCGGTGGCGAATCCCCGGGACTCCGTGATTTCCATTCATCGATCCGCGCCGCCCCGGAGAGAGAGAGGCGGTACTTCCCGACGACGATCGCGGTTTTGCGTTCTGAGATGTCGGGGAGCTGACTGCCGAGGGATCACACCGCCCTCTGGATATTGGAGCTCCCTCTGCCGCGTTTGATGGCTCGGCGGAAATTAAGTGTTGCGCGAAGTTGTGATCTGATGTACAAGCTCGACGCGCGTTATTATTAATTTTCGAGGATTCTTTGCTGGTTTTTGAGTGAAGGATTATATTGAAGGCGCGCGAGTTTAGAAGTAATATTAATTGCAATTTGTGAGTACTTCACTGAGAAAAAATTTTCAGTAAAAATTACTATACTTTTGCGGAAACAAAGTTGCATTATCCTAAAGAATTACTATACCATATACTAAAACTTAATATAATTGTAGTAGAAATTGATATAGTTATAATAAATGTTAGTATAAGGTATAGTAATTTTTTAGGATAATGCAAGTTTGTCTCCGCATTACTAAAAAGTATTAATTTTTAGCAGAACATTTCTTTCAGTGATGAAGTAAGTTAATCTACCAGGAAATAATAATTAAACATCAGCACGAGGAGAAATAATTTTACGACAATTTTAATGTAAAGTGTAAAATTAAAAAACGATCAATTTTTAAAACTCTATCAACTTACTCTCTGAACTTTAGCTCCTTAAAAATTCCAAGATAATAAATTATAATTCCTAAAAACATTAACAACGAACTCGTAACTACTACTGGCTGACCAAACGCATCCGATACCACTTGTCGACGTAAAATTCAGTTTTTGCTTCGTCATTCCAAACAATCAAATACGCATCCATCCCCCCACTCGACGCACCTCTCAAACGCACCTCTCTCTCTCTCTCTCAATTCCAACACGCTCCTAATTTCCATTTGAAGAAAAGCCCCCGTTGAAAAGCGGGCGGAAGGGCGCCGGCTGTCAGAAACAGTCGCGTTCGAAAATCCAACGGTTCTATCGCGTTACCCTCCCCCGGCTGCAGCGTCGCCGCCCCGCAGATGCCGCGACATATAATATGCAGGGAAAGGGAGCTTTTACGACTCGGCGCGAGACTCGTATCCGCTTTTGCCTTTCTCGCCGCCGAAAAAAAAAGAAAAAAAAAAAAAAAAACAGGCACACATTTCGTGCGCGCGCGCGCGAGCGGCTGGTTGTTATACATTTTTTATGGATCTCTCCTTTTTCCCCGTTACGCTCGGGGAGCTTTTATTATGACGCGCGGAATCCTTCGGATGAATTCGCCGATTCCGAGGCGAAATGGAGAAGGAAGGAGGAGAGGGGTTTGGTTTTTTTTTGGAGGGGGGAAGAGGGGGTGATTGCTTATTCATTATGTCGTTTGGTGACACTAAGTTTTACGGGGGGTGGCATGAATAAGTGAGTGGTAGTATTAGGTGCTGGAGAGAGGTTCGAATTCAAATTTGGGATTTTGGATAAAATTGACGGTTTTTGAACATGTTCTTTTCTTGTTAGCGGAATTTTCGATAAGAAAATTTTCTTTCTTATTGTATTTGAAAAACATAAAATATTTTTAAATAAAAAATTCTTTTCTCTTGCCAAATTAGCAGTTATAATAAAGTAACAGGTTTTTATTAAGATTCGGTATTCATACAAAGTTACTTCATTAAAGATTAAATTATTCAATTCCATCAGTCTTACAAATTTAGTTGCTTTGCAATCAGAACAAGTTGTTTGCAACATTTAGAGCCCGAAAATTACTGTTTGATCAGTAACTTTATTGAAGCCCTGAATTTTGGTTCAACCTCCCTTTTCCGCTTACTAAATTGATTAATCCTATCGAACTGCTGACTAATTCCAATGAAAGTGTCAATAGTCCGGATTGGTTTGGCGAAGTTTTGTCCGTTAATATTTAGATCGACTCAGTTACTACAATCGAAAATTCTATAAATAGAATAAGTTAATATACGTCGTATACAATCAATAAATAATAAGATACATTTCGACTGTACGACTGCATTTTGTTTTATTTATTTAATAAAGAACCTAATGTTGAAAATATAATGATTTTCAAGTGAATTGTAATTGCTAGTTTTCGTTTAAATCTAAGTCTTTTACAAGTTTTACCGAAGAAGATAAACAAAATCTACACTTCCACGAATTTTTCAACTTTTAAACACTGTTGAAAGAACATTTTTATCGGACCATAAAGTTTTGAGTTACGACAAATCTTTCAGCTCCTCCTAAACATTCCCTTTCAAAATTAAACTCGAAGAAAAAAATTTGAATTTTTATTTCCACCTTCGCACTCGAAAGAAAACATACTTAGCGACTAATTAAACGCTCGAACAACGAGCGAGTTCGAGAATTTGAAAACTCGCACACCGCTCCTATAAAACTCTTCATCTCCATCCTTATTCTCCAGCTTTTTCCTCTAAAGAAAGCTACTTAACAAGAAGTAAACTGCAACCAACCCATAAATCTCAATTTCATCGGCCCTAACGCCGAAATTGAAATTCGAATCACTCCGCCTCCTATGCGATTAAATAAAACTGCGCTCTCGCAGCTCGCGCTCATAACCCTCGGCATTAACCGAGCATCCAGTGCACCGGCCGCTCTCTCTCTCTCTCTCTCTCTCTCTCTCTAAGCTTATGTATATTAATCGCGCGTATAAAGCAAAGTGAAACGGAGATAAACAAGGCCTTATAAAGAGGCGAGAGAGAGAGAGAGAGAGAGAGAGAGAGGGAGGCTGCTTTACTCGGCGGTCCTCTTTATTGCAGCGCAGCTGCGAACCTCGGGCCGCCTCGTAGCTCCTGACCGCGAAGCGGTCAATGGCTGACGATTTGCATCGCGAGCAGCACCTGCGCTCTAAATGTCCGGCCTCTCTCTCTCTCGCAGCGCGGCCGTAACGTTTACAAAGACTCTTTGAGGAGAGAGAGAGGAGGCTTTTTTACGCTCTCGGGAGCTTTGTGCCGGCTGATAAAGCAGGGGAGGAGCGTGAGGCTTTGTAGTGGCGCGGGTCTGTGGATTCGCGAAGATTTGTATTGAGGCTGCCGCCGCGCTGCTTCTTCTTGCCGCCTTTTTCAACGGGCGGGTATTCAAAGTTGCGCGGGAGAGAGGAGAGCGCGAATTGATTTCGGGGAGGTTTTGTTGGGTGTATAAAAGGTTATTTAAGGAGTTGCGAGAGGGTGAGGGTGGATGGATTGCTTATACGAAATGTCAGAGATTATGGCTTTGTAGGAAGAGTTTAAAAAGTAAATTACTCGAAGGGTAAGTGATGAAATTTTACACAAGTAATGGAAATAAAAATAAAAGTCGAACGAAAAATCGGAATAAAGTAAACAAACTGAAAACGTGTAGTCAAAAGTATGATCCACTGTAATTTTAAAGGAAGCCGATTTGTAAAGTATATTTAATATTTTAATAACAAAGAATTTTAAAATGAAACTTCAAAGAAAATTAAAAAAAAATCGGAGCTGTCTCATTAACTTAAACACTGAACTGCAATTCTTTGAATATTTTGAGAAACTTTCGAAGAATTTCGTACTTGAACTTCGGGCCATTAATTAAGCAAGCCCGCGAAACTTCAGCTCAAAGAGAAAAGCGGCGGTTGTACTGCTTAAAATTTTGAGTCCAATAATTTTCTCAGTTAAGCCGTAAAAATGTACCAGCCGGAAACGCGACTATAAAAATGCTCAACTTATTTATGCTACTTATATCTTTTACAACGTTTTTCAACAAAAGTTCCATTCAAATCCACGGATATATACCTCATACGCGAAAAGTTTTTTGAATAAAACTTCATTTTTAGAGATTTCGGAGTTTTAACTAACTTGGTTAAAGTGAATCTTGTTACAGAACTACCTGTAACTATTTTTTTTTTTTTTTTTTTATGAGCAAATTTAATTGTTCGCGAAGTCAAAATTACCAATATCGGTGGCTATTCTCAATTATTCAACGTTAAAACGAAAGTTACAACCAGAAGGCTAACAAAACCCGCCAGTTTACACAAAGTACACGAAGAGAAAGCTCGCAATTAGAGACGACCGGAGACAGATAACGCGTCAAAGAACAAACTCTATAGTTCTCGTTAAAATTTCAAAAAATTTTCTTCTCGTTAACCGTATCGGGGAGTATATATATCTCGGGCTCCAAAACGAATATTTTAATTTTTAATCACGCGAAATGTGCTTACCCTCGCGCTTGCCATTCGTTAAAAGATAAAACACATGCGCGACGTCATCAATTCCGCGCCTCCCTTCCGCCCCCCGTCGCTCGCTGCGTTCAAACACGCCGAAAGCAAGTGTATACATATCGCGAAAATGAGGGACGCTAATGAACGAAATTTAACGGCTTTTCCCGCTTCCCTTTTTGTCCCCCCCCTCCTCCCCCTTTCCGCGCGCGACGCGGTCGTAACGGATTTAAGCGTAAACGACGCGTTTCGCATCGAAAATGTTACGGGAATCCTGTAATTTAGAATCGAGTTATTGAAATACCCGGGAAAAATATGAATTTTTAACCAGAACTCGAGGACGAAACAAAGTCGAAATTAAAAATCGGGGGAATTAATTTTTACTCGGATTTTCTTTGTGTCGAATTCTGCAAATATAACGTACGTCAGTATTATTAAATTACTCATTTCGAAGAATTCCGCGAATCGCCGTTCGCGTTTTCGCGAACGGCGAAAAGAGGAAGACTTATTTGAAATGCAGTGTATGATTTATATGAAATTACTTTTACTTCCGGGAAGTATTTGCATATTTAATGTAGACGATTTTATTACTTCTCTGACTGAAATTATATTCATTAATTTAATAAATCTTTACTCATTTAAATTGAATTTAAATATAAATATAATGTCCATATCTTAGGAAAAGGCTTCAAATAAACAAAACGAGAGAAAAGCCACTCTTATTTCCCTCAAGCACTCCAAGAGCCCAGCTGAGCAGCCCGATAAAAGTCCAATTTCGAAAATTCCCCCTTTCCAAGCCGTATCTCGCGCCGTGCCTCGTTCAGCGCGCGAAAAAGTGCGCGTGCAGAGAGCCGCGCGTCATATTTGTCTATCCGGGGGCGGGATGGGGGGGGGGCGACGATATTACTCGGCGGCGCGCGCAAAATACCCGCGCGCCCGAAATTCGTCATCGCTCTGCGCGCGGCGTGACTGGCGAGCTTCTCTCTCCTCTCCTCTCCCTTTCTCGTTACGCCGCGCGCGCACAATAAGAGAGCGCCGCGCGTCGCTCGCGGCGGAATCCTTGTGCTGCAGCCGAAATTCGCGCGTGTAGTCGCGGAGCCACCGGGCGAGCCTGCCTCCCTCTCGCTTTTCTTTTTTTTTTTGTTCGTCGTGTCGCCCTGTTTTATGGGGTTTTTCCGAAGGAGGTTTTTTTTTGAAAAATAGATACGCTGGTGTTCGGGGATTTGGATTTTTTTTTGGGGGGAGACGACGAGGGATTTGTATTTTATTTTTAAAGTTTAACGGTGCAAAAATTCTTCCGATGCGGAATATAGGTAGTCAAAGAAAAGCTAAAAGTTATTTAGTTTTTTGGAATTCAATTAATTGTTTTACCTATAATATAAAATTTCTATTAGTCAAATACAGATATAAAAAGAAAAGTTGAAAAAATAAAGAAATGCATAAAAATAGTAAGATAAAGCTATCCACATGGAGACATCATTGTTTTTCAACTCAGAAAAATCAAGAGCAAGTTTTACCACAATATGGCAAAAAGTAATTGAAAATTAATAATACGCGACCGTAGCAGAATAAATATAAGATTTTAAAAGAGTCTGCGCCTTCACTTATTGGAAAATAAAGAAGACGTTGATCCTACAATAAACGAACGCATTTGGCGTGTCGGCTCGAAGTAGAACAGAGTCAAGTTTGGTCAGACGTACATTTAGAAAATATTTATAAATTTTATAAGGCTAACGCTGTCCTGTCTTTTCCATTGTAAAATCGACATTTTACGTGGAGTCGGTTATGTCCCAGGATTCTAAGGAAAGATATTTTCCTTTCCGGTACAATAGGAAATCATGTGACCCATTTTGTTACAATGTTCTCTATTTCTAGGTACATAATGGCGTAATCATTCGTGAAATAGCACGCGAAAGCATTTCTAATAATTTTCGAATACGTAGCCCAAAGCAGATATTTACAGGGCTCGAAATTAATCGAAACTTATCGTATAATTAAATTGTAACGGGATTAATTTAATTGTAAAATAATTAAAAGTGGAATTTCTAGCGCTTTATTTCATTTGTGCATTTGTCCGAGTTTCACAAAAAATAAGACAATAAATTCACTACAAATAATAAAAATTCAAAACGAAAAACTGGATATTTATGAAAAATATAGTGTCTGTGCTTTCTAAAAATTTCTAAAAACGTTCTAACTAATCCTTTTCTACGAAAAAAGATGTATTTTTTACGGAAACCAAAAGCGCACTTGTGATCGTTGGCCGAAAAAACCCAAAAGAAGATACAAAACTCGATAGGAATTGTTCGCAGCAACGAAATGAAAGCAAAATAACTACTTTTTCGATTCCTCGGTTAAAACGAAAAATAAAACACAATTTCAATGCTCCAAATGAACAAAAACAGCTGAATATTTAATCCATCGCGAGAAAAATCAATCTGAAAACCAAGGAAATGACATAAACACAAGGCGTGATTCCGCCGCAATTTTCAAGGCTCCCCGAAGAAGAAAGCGCGGCTAGATTAATCTATTGACTAATCAGTAAACGTGAGTCTATGTCATACAAAATTGATTACGGTTTGGAAGTTCGCCAGCCGGAAGTTGGTCTTTGATTACCAAACGCTCTCGAACTCCGGGCAAACGGGAGTAGCGCTCGCAGAGAGGGAGATAGAGCGAGAGGACAAAGTACGCTAAACCAATAACAACTCTTCTTTGCTTTCGAACTACAAGTCGAAAACTTTGAAATTACCCCCAAGAAAATCCCAAGGTTCCGGAGCTTTGAGCCTTCCCCTCCCTCCCTCCTTCCCTCTCCAGCGCGCGCGGCGGCTCGCTTTTTTCATGCGCTGCGCGAGAGATTTCTCTCTCGCTCCCTCCGCAAAAGTGGGGGAGCTTGTTTATAATAACGAGGTATTAATGTCGCCGGGCGAAGTAAGCGGCCGGAAGATGCGTAAGTAAGGAACACCGAGGGGGAGTAAGAAACTCGATTCTCCCTCTGTTCTGATACTTATACCCTTCTTGCGTCGAGTGATATTGAAATATATTTCGTGATTTATGCGCGGCTCGGTAATGAAACGCGTCGTTTTATGCGGAATTATATAAGCGCTACTTTTTTTTTATTAAAATTTAGATTGGGAATTTACATAATATGAATGTTGATGTCTATCTGTTTAAAATGATTAGGTTCGTTTTTCAAATTTTGTTCTTTCTGATGTTGTTGTATTATGAAAATAAAAGTGTGCTCAGAAAATCTCACATACATTTTTTTGTGAATTAAGAACACTTTCAACGATTAATAAAACTTAAAGTCCTATGTAGATCATAATTACAAAAGTTGGCAAACTTCTATACCTTCTTTAATTTTTGAGACAATTAAAACTTTATAAAGATTACAACAAAATGAAAGTGCATTCTGATAAAATGGCACAGAAAAAGACTTGTATTATTCTCTGATTGAAATAATATTCTTGACTTCGTAAACAAGTAAATCCTTTAAGCAGTACTCCGACCTCATCGAAAATCATACTTACTCTCCTCTCCATCCCTAAAAAGCAAACCCGCGAGAGCAACGCAATTAGCGAACGCGCCGAGAGGAACAATCCGCTCAACTCCTTTCCATCCCCCCATAAAAGAAAGCCGCAGATGGACGCTCGAAACTGCCGTCCATGAAACAATAACGGCGTCGAAATGAGATTTGTCTGCTCATACCTTATTCAGTCTACGGCAGCGAGCAGGAGGCGAAATCCAGCGGGCGCGCGCGCACGCGCGGAAACGCCGGCGAGTCCCCGCGCGCGCTCTACACGCGACTAATTCGAGAACGCGGAAGCTCTCCCCGGCTGGCACAAAGATTTATTTGAAGATTTAACAGCGCTGAAGCGGCGCGCACGACGTGGACAGTCTGCGCGCGGCCGAGCACACAATGGAGTAACGACGAAAACGGACGGAGCGAGGTAAACTTGCGTGATTTATGCACAAGAAGCGACGACGACTGCGACTTCGACCCCAAAGGCAGGTATATACTCGCCGGCGAACGGCGAGCGGCGGCGGTGTCCCTCTGTGAATTCCGAGAAAGTGAAATTTCCAACGGGAGGCCGAGAGGGACGGGAGGGACAAAGGCGGCCCGCGGATTTCGGGGGCGCTTTTTGCTCCCGTCTTTATGAGGATGTTGCGGCTTTACACCGAGTTAAGTGATTGATCGAGGAATTTATGCTCTGGTTAATTATAGGAATACGGGGAAAATGAAGATATGCTCAAATGCAATTTTTTGTAGGTGAAACTTTGGAAATGTTACGCAGGATTAGTCCAATTGAATTAACTAATTAAAGGGTTGGGAACAGAATTTTTTATCCTTTGCCGGCTTAAAGTTTTTTGCTTTGGAAAGTCAAAAATTAATTTTTAGAGGAACTTTATGAATTCTATTCAGTAAAGTGTATATTAATCTAAAACCGCGTGGAACGCATTCAAAGAAAAGTTTTTTGAAATTTTAATTCCCGGTATTTCAGTATCAAAAGTTTTCATTTCCGTGCATGTATATTTCTGCTATATGTTTTCAAGAATATTTTTTGATGATTTTTTAACTTTGACTTGTGTGAATTGCTTTTAATTTGACGAATAATATTCCATGTAAAAGCTTTATTTCCACATCCTACTCAGCAAACAAAAGGATCGAGTGAAAATAAAAATATTTACGAGCCAATTCGAACAAAAACCTTTTTTTTCAAAATACAGAACTCGGTGCAGTCTTTCTCTCTTTCCCCCGCTTTAATTCCCATGGTATCGTCAATTTTTCCCTGTTTACACTCCCAATATTTCCTCCGCCTTTCATCAAATCTCACTCAGCATTCAGCCCCGAATTCAGAGCTTATACACACGTAGGCCATAAATGTAGCCCCGCGCGCAAAGACAGCGCGCCGCGGCCGAAGAAATAGTTGCGTATTTCTCTGCATAATTCATTTCGGTGGGAGGAAACGGAGAGTCGGAACACGATGGCAAACGACGAGAGCGGGATTAGAAATATTCCGCTCGATATTCAGCAGTCGCGCCAAATCAGAGAGAGCCGAGCGCTCCAAAAATGGGAGGAAAAGCGTAATATAAGAGAGAAAACGCGCCGTTCTAGCGGGGATTCGAAATTCTGCGGAATATATATGTATATATATATCCTCCCCCTCGTGCCTGCCTGCCGTCTTCGGGCTCGTTTCGCTTTAAACTCGACGGTCCAAGATTGTGCCACTCGAAGGCTTCGTTTTTGTATCGACCGGGAGGCGGATGTTAAAAATCGAAAACGCTTCAAATTTCCCGACTGATGCGCAGCATTTTCATGGAGCCTTTTTTCAAATGATTGATAATTTCAATTATTGATGCAACAAGCGACGGTTTCACGATCGATTAATTTCGGAAGAGTGACAAAAAATGATATTCTTCCAAATTCTCTTGTGACCCGTACAACTTGAATACTCAGCTTTGACTTGCAAATTTTAAAAGCACTTCTTATACAAATGTATAATGCTTTTTAATACAAGCCACTTAAACATTTCTGCACTCGAAAAGCCTCATTCTCCGTCTTCTTAGCATCTTTCGATCGACGTTTTACGTCACTCTTAATAAACCGCATACGCGCGCATATCCCGCAGAAAATTTGCGCAGATCTATTTTTTCCTCCCAAAGCCCTTCCGCTCGAAAATTCCATCACCCCGTGTATTTTCCTCCGCTCGATGCCCAAAAACCAATTCCAAGCATTCATCCATCCATCCCATCCACCTCATCCCCCGGCAAACAATAAACAATCTCAGAGAGCCCAGTCGCAGAGCCACGAGTCCCCGGGAAAATCCCCTCCTCTGCGGCAGAATCACGGAACGGCGCGCTCCGCTTCTCCGACGTACAGCCGCGCGCGGCATCTGCTCGAGCATCTGAATAAGAGGGCTCGCGCGGCGCTCTCACCTCCTCGGCTTGTTCCGCGAGTTTACACCTCCGCGGATTGATCGTTGAATTTCTCGGCGCTGCTCGGCTCTCGCGTTTTCGGCCGCCGCTCGATCGGCCGCGCGTTAACTTGCGAGCCGTGTGCCTTTGCCTGCGCGCGGAGCGCGGTAATTGCGCGGCCAGGCCCTGCCAAACCGCACGCGGCGCTACAATCAATTACAAGAGAGAGGAGAGCCCCCGTGTATTATGCGCCCGGCGGCCACTCGAACGATATCCTACGTGTCTCGCTAAGCTAATGCCCGTCATACAGTTTGCCGGGATTATGCCGCCGGCGGCTGCCGCTCCGATGCTCGCGCTGCTCTGCTCGGATGATGCTCCGACGCCGCCGCTGCTGCCGCCGCTGGATGCGAAATTTCGCGATTCTCGAGTTTTCGGACGTGTCACGCGCGGTTGAACGTGATTCCGGTTGGGAGCTTGATTATTCCTTTTTGACGGCTGACTCGTGGCGCGAGGTTTTTCCACTGGGATGTATTGTGGATTTTTGATATAAGTGATTAAATTCTAATTTACGTCCATGGCTGGATAATAAATGCTAATTTTAAAATATACGATTACAATTATATTCTTGAGTTTATAGAATAATTGATGTTTTAGAATATTTATTTTTGTTTTAAATTTTGTATTTTCAACATAAAAATATCATTAGTTGAACTTTATAGCATCAGGGTATGTATATTTAAATACTGGATCCAAAGTCGATGGTTTCGAAAATTTAGAGGCAAAATTAAAAGCTAAAATCATTAAAAAAGAATATTATACTTGTAAAGAAAAACGTATTCAAGCACACACAAGACGCTGCATCACTAAATATTCATAAAAGAGGATAAAAAAACCCCTCTTCCAGTAAATAACACGGTTATCACAAGCGACCAATGAGCGGGCATTAAAAATCCACGTCTCGAGACCCGCCGTAACCGCGTCGAAAGAATAACAGGCACGTAACCCTCGGCATAAATAAGCAAGTGTCCCTTCCAGGCCTCTAAAATCTCGCCATAACTATGAAAGCTCGGCGAGCAATCCTTTCAAGCCGCGTGCCTAATCTTCGCCCGCTCGCGCATTCAATCTCCATATAGCGCGACGCTTCCTTGCGCCGCGCCGCTACGAGAGGTCAAGTAAACGGGGCAGCTTCGATAGAGAAGTGCGCGGAGACGCTCCTCGCGGGGTAACTACAAATGACGCCGTAAAACCGCGCGTAAAGCCCCGACTGTATAATAGACAGAGCGGCCCGTGTATATATGTACGTGTCCGCGCGCGCGCGAGCGGGGGAAAGGGCGGGCGAGGCTTGGAATTTTCATTTTTCCGGTCGACCTGGCGGAAAATCATAACCTGCACGGCTGACCGGCGCCCGTTTCCGGCCTTAACGCCGCTAAAGGAAGAGCGAGCGCGTTTCTCATTTTCTTGCGACTCCGGGCGGGGATAGTTTTTCAAAGCTGTTTGCTCTCTCTCTCTCTCTCTCTCTCTCTCGCCAGAGCCAGAGCGAGAAACTAAGTTCTTGTTGCGCGCGGGAATTCTTGATTAAAGCGTCCCGGGTATATTCGAGAGCGCGGAAGGCTCCTCCGTTTCTTCTTATGGCTTCATATTTTGTTGTTTTCGAATTCCCGCCGTCCGTTGCGCCGGGATTTCTTTTTCAGGCGGGGAGCGAGGAAAGAGGGCAGTTTTTTCTTTTTCTTGACGCTTCAACGAGTGTTATACGAGTAAATAAGTGCTCGATTTTAAGCTTCGAACGAGTGTATTATGGTGACTTCAACGAATGTTGTAAATCTTCTCATTTTCTTTATTCGTTTCTGTAAAAACTACCTTCTCTTGTTCGTTTAAAAAAATCGTTCGACTCGACCGAAATTTAATCGCAATTAAACTTTCATAAAACCCTAGGCCTTTCATTTTCAAAAGCAGCCCTCCCGGACAACCGCGCTTCACAAAAAAGCGATCGATCAATAATCAGTCAAAAACTTTTTGACCTCTCTCTGCAAGCCTTTAAAAAACGAAAAAAAATCAAATTTCAATAACGCACCCCCTCCCCCTCCCATAAAAAATAGTTTTTAGCTCGGCGGCCGTTAAAACAAAGCGATTTTCGCGCCAGTTTTCGAGGCCCCCCACCCCCCTCCCTCCCGCTCGCGCCCGTTTACAATACATCGGCAGTTTGGCGCACGTGGCGGCGGCCTCGGTCGACGACGGAATGAATGACATTAAATTTAACGTTACCAATTTATCGAGGCACCCCGGGAACTTTGACGCGCCGCACGGCTAAATGCCCCGCGCAGCCCCGCGTCCGGCGAACGCGTGTATCATGTTGGTGCGAGGGCCACTTTTTTTTGGGGGGGGGGGGGGGGGGTGAGGGAAGTGACGGACGGCCCGGAGATGCGAGAGAAAGGCCGGCCGCGAGGCTGCTCGACGCGTTTTAGGTCTTTTGGGACGGGCTGGACTGTTACGCGGGATTGACGAGGAACTTTGGGCGCGATCGTTTCTTTATAGCTGGTGGAGCTTTGAAGCGTTTCAACGTTTTTAGTTTGTTTAGTCGTTGTACGCGAAAGTAAAAATTTCCGTTCGAAAATTGTTAAAAGAGTGTAATTAGTACATTTTCATGTTTAATGCTGTTGGTATGTTAAAAAATATATTTAAAATACCAAATATTAACATATTTCAGTTTTATTAAAAAATTTCGTTAGAAATATACCTGTTCAATAAGTCATATTTAAAAGGCATTTCAAACATTTTAAAGCAGAGTAGAAAAATGTGAAAAAATTGCCATTGCAGTATTACGATATATAAATCATAAATCTTATCGCTTCTCCGCAAGCAACATTAATTTTTATGTTTACACCTAATTTACAGTTTTTCACGCGTAATAGAAGCCAGCGCAACAAAAATAACAGCCAATTCCAGAATTTATCCAAGGAAGACTTATTTGTTTCACCTCTAAAACGCTTCTTCCCGGAAAACTATTTCAACAAAATTCCCAAAAGCAACCCTAATAATTCAGTAACCAGCCCCAAAAAAAAAAAAAAAAAAAAAAATTAATAAAGCAAAGCCGGGACAAATCCCCCGCACTCCGCGAGACTCCTAATACTCCTCTCAGCGTCTAATCTCGCGCGCACCTCGTCCACACGTGTAGATATAAAAGTATAGCGCCGCGCGCGCAAAGCCGCTATAAAGCGCGATTTGTCCCGCCTGCCGAGCGGGCCGCTTTAAAATCCCGACACGTCATCGATATTATTTTCCCGCGCGCCGCCGCGCGCGGAATATAGCGCGCCGAGGCTGAAAATTCGGGCGAATACCAAAACAAGAAGCGAAAAGGGGCCGCGGCGGAGGCTGGGACGAGGCCGCCGCCGCCGCGCGCAATGATTAAAATATTAGATTACCTGCGGCGAGGGCAAACGCGTACGAATGGCCGGATGCCTCTCGCTGTTTGCACGAGAGAGCGCGCAGCAGAGCCTGTTTAATGTAGGGGATTAGTCAGTTTTTCGAATTATTCAGCGGAGGACGATATGCTTTTCGAGGCTTTACTTCGCTGCTTTTCGCCTAAATTTTAATTATTTCTATTTTACGCCGCTCCCGCGGAGCTTGATGGTTTACGTTTTGGTAAAATTGCGTTTTTTACAGTTTTTCTCGTTTAATAAACAAAAGTACTTGTGCAGTTTTTCTAATAAATATAGTAAAAATGTATACTACATTAGCATGCAAACTATATGAAAAGATTATAATCACCGTCGCTAAAATTGCACCTTAAATACGATACTTTACACGTAATTAAGCATTTTCTTTTAGATTCTAATCTTTATAGCTTAATATTTACAAAATTATTGGGTCGAAGTAACCAGTATAATATATTCCTTTAAATTTTTACGCTCGAAATGAAGCCAAGTAATTTTGAGAAAAATCAGCCCCTCTCTCGAATCAATACCCACAAAAAGCAAAGGCAGAGAGCCGCGATCGCTCGAAAAAAGAAAGCGAGACAGCTCCTCTTTTCCGTGCGTTCCTTCGGGCGGCACGCGCGATTTCATCCGTTTCTTGGGGTGGAAGGAGGCGGCGGCGGCGCGGCCCACAGGCCAATTGGCTGAATAATTTGTCGCGTCACGGGTAATCGCCGGGTGCCTACCTGCCCTCCTGGTACGCACGATCGATCCCGCCCGAGCGACCGACGGCGCCGCGTCGTATACACTCGCGGCCGCCTCGGCGCGCTCCGAGACACGTAAGAAAATATTTCCCAGAAGGCCCTATCTCGATTAAGACTATATGCTTAATTGCGCGCTCGGCCCGCGGAGTTAAAGATTTATTAGCGCCGCCGGCTGGAGGTGGGAAATCTGTTTGCTCGCGGGAAGGGGCAATTAGTGTCGCGTTAGGAATGGTTTTCTTTTTATCCGGCTCGAGGTGACAGTTTTTTTGGCTTGGGGAATTGCTTTTTGAGGAATGACGATATTGATGGATGATGCGGTTACAAAAAAAATTGTAGTAATTGACTATTTAAGATTTAATACAAATGGTTGTCGGGGGAGAAGACTCTTAATTCATTATGAAGGTAATTCAAAAAGGATTTTTAAGAGAAACGTACAGTATTTTGTAAGAAATAAGTAAGTTTTTCAAATCTAAAAGGTTTTTAAATAAATAAAATTAATATCTAAAAGACGTCTGAATAAACGTTGAAGCTTTCGACTGAACGAGACTTCCGAGAGTAAAAATGCTTTAGTGCGAGTTGAATATATAAATAAAAACGTGTATTCGATATCAGGCGGCAGTCTTTTATAAAGGTGTTTTCAAAAATCGTAAAGTCTCGAAGTAAGTGGTGCTCTTGAAAGAGACTTTTTGAAAATCGAAGAGGGTTTCACATAAAGAGAAAGATGAAAGATGGTGCTTTTCTTCTTATTGGGGGAATGTCTTGCTTATATAAAGGAAATGGACTTCATTACTTTTAAAATAATCGAAAGTCGTTTCTATATTTTAACCTTAAATAAAACATTATACATCAAACTTATAAAATTTTACAAAGACGAACGTACATATAATTTAGAAAATTGCCCTGTAAAATATTAAAATGATCGTTGCGGGATAGATGAAAATCTTTTATTAAACACTCGTTTCAAATTTCATCAAACGCAAGCAATAATTTGGCTCCATTCTAGCACAAGCAGATCCTAAGTATCTTTCTCTCTCTCTCTCTACGGCAACGAATTGAAGGGACCAAGCCCTCTCCCACGAACTCCTAAGCTCGATCACATTTTAATGGAGCGATTTAAATTCCATTACTCCATCTCCGTTCTGAATTTTAAAATTCGCGCTCCATAATTAACGCACAATTTTAATTCCCCGCGATCCCTTCGGCGGGGGGGCAAATATCGGAACTTCGAACCGCGCGCATTGTGCGTCGCCGCCGCACGACACAAAGCGCACATTCGCCGGCCGATAAACTCCGGGGCCTAAATCACTTAGGCAAGTTCCCTTAAACCGGTGTGCAGAGCCGAAACTCCCCGGCGGCTGTGCAGTGCGCCGACACTTCCGAGAGCGCGAGGCCGCAAACTCGCTTTTTATTCCCCGCCTTTGAGCCCTCGTTAGAGACAAGCGCTTTTTGCGCCGCTCCGGTAATTTCGAGGCGAGACCCGGGAAGGGCGAGAGCGAACGGCGGGGCGGAAGGGTTTTTGGATCGAATCAGCCGGCTCGCGGTGGAAGTGGATCGCGGACGATGATCGATATATACGCGCGGCGGCGACGCTTTTCGGGGAAAGCAGTCGGTTGTTAAGACATGTGGGAAATGGAATGGCATTAACGTTAATTAAAAGGTGATTGAAGGCCTATAGACGGGCTGGAATTGTGTCAACGACTATACGTTGTACTAGCAGCTCTACAATTACAGTAGAAAAATAGGTATAGAATAATAGGGGTAAATTAACTGTTTTTTTTTATTGATTAAGTGTATTAATGCAATTGTAATCAAAGTCCAGTGATGTAGAAAATTGTATAACAAGATGTAAAATTGTATAATAATTTTAAAATTAGGTGTGCTTAAAGAATGAAACATTAACGCGAGAAACTTAAATCGCAAGTAACAAACATGTCTATCCGCAAGTCACCTAAAACAGGGAACGACGTAGATCGAATAGCAGTTTAAAGTCAGCGGCGTTTAGTTTCAAAATTTCACTCAGCGGAATCGGCAAGCAGGCGCGAAATTCCGCGCGCCAAACCGCGGCGTCGCGTCAGTCGAAATCCCGACTTTTACTACTTACCTCGCCGAGCTCGCCTCGCAAATCCGCTCTCTCTCTCTCTCTCTCTCCCGTCGAAATCCAAAAAATCCTACCCCTCCCCCCGAGAAACGGCTCGTTTAACTCCCCCCGACGTTCTTCGGCAATTAAAGGCCGCTGCTCTCTACCCTCGCATGTTCGTTAAAACTTCTTAACGCTGATCCCTCGATCCTCCGCTCGATGCACTTTCGAGGGCTTTTTACTTGGGTGCAATTGTTTCTTCCTCTCAGGCGCAGTCGCGTCTTTTTCTCTCCCCCTGCCCCCCTCTCCTTTTTTCCGCCGTTCGTCAGCTCTTCCTGCCTCTCGTGGGAATTGGGGATTTGTGGTTTACCCGGAGCGCCCCGAGTGTCAGACGCAAAAAACAAATGAACGGCCTCGCGAGCGGCGCTGAGTGCGACGCTTTCTCTCTCCCTCTCTCGCTCTCTCTCCGTGTACTCTATTTCACCTCGCCTGCCCGACTGTTCGCCTCTCCCCGTTCTCCTGTCTTTTCGCCGGGGCTTTATCTCGCTTCTATGCTTACGCCACTTTTCGCACTCTAAATAAAGCCATTTTTTAATTGTCGTTCGCTTCGAAGGGTATTTTGTTATTCTTGGAACGCGCGCTTATCCGGGTTATTTCTGGGCTGCGATGCTGGACTTGAAATGAATATGTGATGGTTAGAAATTTGCTTTGGATGAAGGCAGGTGAAGATATATATTCAGATCTTTTAATAAAACTTTAATAGAAGTTATTCTTTTTTACAAAGAATAAAGATGTATATTTCACAGTTTCGAGTTTGCCGGGAGATCGACAAAAATAAAAACTCGTTCCTTTCGCAGTGGTATAATAAAATTTTTACGGTGTCATCTCGAAATCCGCGAAAAAATGTCAAATGCATGTAAGAGATTAAAAGAAACTTTTGTAAGAGTAAAATGTCCAAATTTGAAAAATTAAATATCATAATAGCTATAACCAAACTAAAAATGATAAATGAAGGAGATATATTGTAAAAAAAGAATTTCCGTTTTTTGTAAGCCTTGTTTTTGCTCGCTTGATTTTTTTACCAGCTCCCCGTTGCGAATTTCTTTTTTATTATTTCTTTTATACTCCAGGGGCATCGTTATTTAATTTTCCAAGGCATGGTGTTTGAAAAAAACTAATAAACTAACCTTACCTAACATAATTTAATAAGTGAGAGAAAACTTTACTTTTTTTTTATGTTGTTGTTACAAAGAGAAAGAAAATAACAACAATCTACCTACTCGAGTGTATTCCTTATAATTCGAATTGTAACAAAGAATGGAAAAATTATCCTTTACATCTGTGAATGCTGTGCATCTGTCAAAAAGACCTCCGTTTTCAAATAAATTTACAATTTTTATTTGAAAACTAAAATTCCTGATTTTGAAACTTCGCCATTTAGAGAAAAACAAAATCCTAAAATTGCACCTCCAATCAGATAAAATCTGTCATCGTTAGCATTTCGCACAGCATAACGTCATTTAAATCAAAATCCGCCGCGAATTCTTTCCCAAAGTCATCGACGCGGCACGTCCATTTCAATCGAACTCTCCCTCGCGCGCGCGCGCGAGAAAATAACAACGCACGGCTAGGCGTATCATTTATTCCCTTCGCGACAGCGGAAAAAAAGAGCGCGACGCGTCCCGCGAGCTGTTTGACACCTCCATGTGCTTTTCGTTATACGGAAATCCATGGAATATCAAAACTAAATAATGCGAAAAAAAAGCGAAAAGCCGCAGAACCTTTAGTACAATGGTCTTACGGTTTCGATTGCTTTTTTCTGCCGCGAAAAAAATAGCGAGAGGGACAATAAAATTTTTTGGTATTCTCGGAATTCGCGCGCGGGAAATATTGGGAAAGAATGGCGGTGGGTTTTTTTTTGTCTAGTTTCTTAGACCCGTTGGCTTGCTGAAAAACAGTAGACTTTTTTAAATTCGGTTTCGTTGGAAATACAGGGTTATTTGATTAAGAGAAAAAATCTTTTATCGAGTCTTTTTATTTAACGAATATTTGAAAAACGTTTCGGAAAGCTTGCTCGAGAGTAATTTCTTTTGTCTAGACAAAGAAAGCGAACGATTTCACTGGTAGAGAGATAAATGAAGTTCTTAACGGAAAAATAATTAGAACAGACTTGCTGATACATTATTGATAGTCCGTCAACGGAGATCGATTCACAGTTTTTTGCAAGGAGCATACGTTCATCCGTGTTGCCCTCAAAAACTGGATTGCTTTCAATACGAGTTTTGAATATTTTAGCTGTGTAAAGATTTTACAGACACAACATTTCCAATATTTCATTCTGTACGTAAAAAACAAGCTGCCTGTAGTCAAACTTTTAGTTCCAACATCCACTTTTTCGTTGAAAAATACGCTCATTTTTTTACAAAAAAATACAACTAAACTGATATTAATGAGCTTTTCGATTAAAAAACTTTGCCCACTATTTTGAAAAAAATGACATCTCAATTCTATGTCGAACTTTTTTGATTACAATTATTATCTATTTCGAATAGTTCAATTATACATATGGATGAAATACAACGTTGCCCAAATTTTGAAAGACATACATGTCCATAACACTCCTAAGCCAAAGCAGTAGCTCCAAGACGAACGGAAATTTATGATGATCATCCGAAAATAGACCAAAGAAAGAAGAAATAATAACCGCCACTAAAGCTACAAATGTAAATGCGAAAGACTATAATAACAGGCAGAGCGGTAGAGGGGGGGGGGGGATGGGGGCACAAAGCAAGCTCGAGCTCTCAAGCCAGGGGAAGAAAAGTAACGCGGTTAAATTGCAAAAAAAAAGAAAGGCGAGACAGAGCGAAGACCCCGGCGTTCTCCCGCTATTTCCCCCGGAGCAAAAGGATAAAAGAGCGCGAGGAAAAAAAGGCGCCGCGAAATAAGAAGATCCGCGCCAAGACTGAAATTCTTGGATAAAGAAAGGAAACCCGGGACTAAACGCCGCTCTGTAATGAATTAAACATGCGCGGCGCGGGGGGAGAGGGTTAAAGTGTGCCGGGGCATAACCCCCAAAGGGAGAGAGAAAGAAACGTTCAGATAGGCGCGAAATTGCCTTTCATTTACGTACATCGAAGGCCGCGCGCGGCTCTTTCTCTCTCTCTCTCTCTTTCTCTCTCTCGCTTATTTCTCCGGCGCGAATTTACGAGCTGCCGGCCGAGTTGAGGAAAGAGAGAGGCGAGAGTACAACTGGAATTCATTGCTTTTCTTGAGAGAATTTCGAATGCACTTTTGCTTCTTAACAGCCCTGTTATATACGTGAGCCTTTCGTTATTTTAACAGGAGGTTGTATAGTGAATTTTCAATGAAAGCCGATTTTTTTAAGGAAAATGTTGAATGGAAGTCGATTGGTCTTATTCTGTAAAAGCAGCGTGAAAATTCTTCCCTGAGAATTTAAAAGAAAATGTAATAGTAGCAGAATATTCCTTTAATTTTTGGTAATTGTAAACTAGCTCATGGGTTTCTATTTTAAAGATAACTACCACTTTAATAAAAGATTTAGAATAAGGGATGATAAAAGTTTCGTTACTGCAATGAATCATCTCACTCAACTTTGCTGCGGAGAAGACACGGGTCAGTTTTAATTTTAGTCTAATTAAAATTTAAAATTCATTATAGTAATTCCAAACTTTTGATTCGCCAAATATATTTTAATTAAATGAATTAGTGCTGATTAATTTTTTAATTAATTAATTAATATTACTCGAAGATTTCTGAGACTTCTGCTCTTACAAGATTTCTATTTCCGTTTCTTATCTTTTATTTGATTTAGCAGCAGATTCAAGTTTTCTTCCGCACGAACATTGTTTCATAAAAAATCTAAAATATTAATAAAAAGGTTAATATTTATTTAATTAGCGTTTGCATTGCCGAACAATTTTAGATCCTAAACGAATAAACCGATTCTATAAAATTATACCAAGATAAATTTTTCACTGCAAGTCCCACGTCCTCGTTAATCCCATCCCGCAGAAAAACAATGAGTCCGCCGTCGACTAAAATCGACCCCTGTTTTTACAGGTCCATCGAGCAAAGGCAGCTCCGATCCCCGGAAGCGGTGGGACAGCCTTTTTCTCGCATAAATAATAGAGGCGACTTCCTAAATAGATGGGGAATCAATCGGCGCTCCGACTCGTTTATTTTTCAGGCGCATGGCAAATGACCCCGGGCGTAATTAACTCGACTCTCCCCCTCCCCCCGCCTCTGCGTTCGATTGAATTTAAAATTGACTAATTGTCAGGGGGTCTCGTTTAATCCGTAGACACGAGATTGCGTGCGTCTTTTTTGCCTCTCGCGAAATATAAGCAATTGACGGGCGGCAAGGTTCTTCCGTCGTGTGCCTTCGTTCGCTCAGGATTATGTCGCCTAATTCGTGTCGAGATGTCGTCTGAATAAAGGATAATTGACACGAGTTTCGGCTTCTACGCTTGTCTCTGTGTGCTCGCTCGGCTAATTGAGTTTTATCGATCTCGTTTTCTTTGCGCGATTATACGTGAATTATTTAATAGTTTCGATTTTAGTGCATTTTTATTTCACTGATACCGAATTCGATTTATCTTTAAATGCACTGAAATTAGTTGGATTTATTGTTAATAAGCATCTTTTTAAGGTCAAACATTATACGTAAACCAAAGATTCTTTAAACGTGTAATTACTATAGTATTTTTCTGCTTCAATATAGTATTTTTATAAACAGAACACTGATCATTTAAAAACAATTCAATAATATATCTACATACAAAAAAAAATCTTTTGCAGAGTTGAAAAAGCACATTATTCCGCCAAGCACCTTTCATTTTATCGCCCTCGTCTTGTTGACTAAAGCTTAGCTAGAATTTATGACAGCAAATCTCGAAATCAATTTAGATTCAGCTCCTAAACGCCCGGTTTCATTCAGCAAATACGATATCGACACGTCGTAGAAAGTCCTGCGGTGCCCGTAGAATAAACATCCCTTTAAAATGAATCTTCGCCTCGCGCGGAAATAACTTTTATACGTGATAAAATTTAGACTAAAACCCAAGTAGTAGGATTGTAAAACCTTTTTACTGCACACTTATATACGGCTATGTGCACCGTTGCCGTGGCGTCTCGGACTTTTTTTTCCCCATCAATTCCCATTCGCAATAAAATGTAATTCTGCTTTATGGTGACACGTATATGATTTATCATAAAATAAGGCCAAATTGAATTTTGATACTTGTACAACCCCCCCCCCCCCCCCCCC
>UCOM01001221.1:0-46359 GCA_900474385.1 Ormyrus pomaceus
CTTGTTTGTAAGTATGTGGCATCTTCCCCACCAGTGCGGGAAAGATGCCACTTTCACGTCATAAACTTTAATTATTATTAATTATCAATTAATGGAATTTTTTCAAAGAATTGTTATGTATTTTATTAGTTTATTGTATTCTTTGTACATTTCAGTTATAAAAATGTTATTTCATTCATTTTTGAAATATTTATTTCACTTTTTTCCTTAAGTATGGCATCTTCCCCCGCTTTATCTTGTATAATAATTTAACCCTTAAATTATATAATAACTTATATAATAATTAAAAGTTCGCATGTAAATTAACTAATTTAACTTGTAAAATTTTGTTGAATATGATATGGAAAATATTTAGGATGATGTAAAGAAATGAGGCCGCGTCGATTACTAATTTAATATTAATTTATTAAAATGCCGTTACTCATTATTCCGTAAATGTCCTTCACAATTTCAAACAAACTAATTTAATTTAAATAATCTACCTCTAATTTACAATCTAATAATTTAAATTTTCGAATTCACAAGAGAGTTTCCGGAATCTACAACGGCATGTACCTTTCGTGGTTTAGCACTCTTCCGGTGTTCGATGGCTCCTATCGCTCGGGCTCTTCGTTTCAGCTTTGGTAATGCCGATGGAATACAGAATCGATGCGCCTTGTTGACCGACGCTCGTTCGATAGGTGAAGGAGACTGCTGGCCGGATGTCCTTGAGTTGTGGATCACCTCCTGGCTGGATTTCTTTTACTGGATCAACTCCTGGCTGGATCTCCTTTGAATTATTGCCTGTGTGTCGGCGATCTGAGCAGGTCTGCCTTGTCTCCAGGAGTCCTCGTAGGCTGGACTAGTTGTTTCGTCCGAGTGATCCTTCTCTGCTTTGCGTCCCGAGCGATAGAGAGAGAGAGAGAGTCGAACTCATCTCCCGCTTTTATACTTGTCGGGCGTTAAACTTGCCCCTTCTTATCAACGTTAGTAGCACCTTGGCCCTCTATGTACATAACCGCTATAAATCCGTTACAAACTTAAAGAATTACGCATTTTACATTTGTACCTATTGCAAAAATCTTACGTATACAGAACGCCTATCGTGTTTTTAACGCAAGATTATCACTCATAGTGATTGAATTGTAAATTTCTTTTATATACTAACCAGCAAGAAATTTGTTCGCGTGCGCGCTTTCCTGAGGCCACCACGCGGTCAAACAGAAATTTCTGCATGTTCATCGTTTGAATTTTTTTCTTTTGCGATATTTATATTTTTAGGTAAGATTAAATTTTTTTTTTTTTTTTTTTTTTCATTAAAAGTTTTAGAATATTATATTTTATTAATAATTTAAAATTATATAAACTTTAAATTATAAATACGTAAAATTTTTTGTAATAAACAGATAAACATTTCTTAAAACATTTCCATGCGTTACAAAAAAATGTATAAAATCAGTTTCATTTAAAATTTCCTAAATATAACAATTTATATCTGTGATGAAATACGTTTGACAATTTTCATCAAGATAGCACTTTGATGTCTTCTTAATAATAATAAATTTTGATCGAATATTTCTATCAGTGTAGATACGCAACTCAAAAAGACTTATTTATTATTTAAAACACCTTACGTTAGGTTGTAAAACTTGTTGAGATGAATATAACGTTTTGGAAAGTTTTCATTTATATGTGTAAAACAATATATGTTATTTCCAGAGACGTTAACAATGGACATACGTGATAGCTTATTTAAAACGCGTTTGCTAAAATTACGTGCAGAGATTTCAAGTTCCCCGCGTACGCCTTCTCGATCTAATTCAGACCGAGGGAAATCCTTTTTACATCCTTGGGTAAAAAGGGACGAGAATAAATCCTCGACATTGTTCGGACCGCTCTCTTTGAACAGCATCAACATCAGCACTGTCCTTTGAATAATATAATGAAAGCGGCGCGGAGGGTTCGCGAGACACGGCCGTATTTTACGACACGCGTCACTCGGCATTCACTATTTACGTCAATCCCCGTAAAAGCTCAGCCCGCAAGCCAAGTCTTGACGGAGCCGCTCGGGGAAAGGAAGTTGCCCGTCGTCGTCGGTGCGTCATTAACACGTGCTCTCCTTCCCGGAAGTTCACACCTGCGTGCGTCATTAAAGCGAGCGCACTGTTAAATATTATAACCGCGGCCAGTTGTTACGATGCCGTATATAATAAGATCGTTCCCGGGAAATGCGATCGCTTCTCCCTGCGGTTTCTACCATTTGACTTTTTTCGACGCTTTCTGTTGTTTTGCAAGCGCTCAAGTTGTTTTCAACGTTTTATTTTAGTTGATTTGACTTTTTTACGGCTACCAATATTAAATTTTGCCCTTCTTTTATTTTAGAACTTCCTAATCATTTATTTCATCCAAATTTGATTAAGATTTTAATACAGTTCCAAGAGCAGCTTATATAAACTAATTAAATAAAATGATATCACTTATATAAATATTCTTGTTTATAGATTATGTTATAATCTAGAATCTGTTGCAAATATATTTCAAAAATCGCAATATTATAGTTTTTAAGAATGAAATGTGGAATATATTACCTAAATCTTATTAATGCAGATTTATTTTTACGTTTTTAATTTAATTTTATTGTCAATTTTCAGAATAAAATATAAAATAGAGTCAAAATTATTATTTAAAAAATACATATCAATATTTTAATTAATATATTTAGTCCAACTCCGTAGTAAAATACTTTCATAACATGATGATATAGCTGAAGGTAAAAACCGTTCTTATGCGGTTACCGTGCAATTATGTTTGAATCAATACTTTGTAACATTTGATATAAGATATTGAAAGAAGGGAGGAAAGTAATGGAAATTCAATCCGTTTTTAATGAAGCAATATATAAGGAATGTTGCTATCCTGTATGAAAAGTTCTAATCTCCCGCGATTATTCTTTGAGATTCTTAGAATTTTATTTCCTTACACTCTGAACGGTATCTTAAACAAAAAGATTGTTAAATGTATGATTTTATTTTTCAATATCTCCATCATTTGAGTGCAGTTCTTGTCAAGTAATAAAAAATAATTTAATTAACAAAACTTAAAAGGTATTACATATTACATACGTAAAAATTTAAATTTCTTAAAACGTATTATATACGCAAAAATTTAAATTTCTTAAAACGTATTACATACGTAAAAATTAATGTAACAATTACAAATTTTAATGTGTAATTATAAATAAATTCCAGATGTTCGTTTTCTATAAATATGTTAACGACTAGTATCTTAGAATTGCTTACTCGGGAAATAGTCTTGCATGGGTATTAGCAACCCATACATTGCTACAATTAACGGATGCTAATTAAAGGGCTTAAAGAAGATCTTACAAGCTGATTTGCGTGCGTCAGTGCGGCCAATAAGGCGCTGCGAAAGCTTTAAATACGACCGAGAGGACAAACTTTAGAACACGATTAATGAACAATGGACTTCTGTTTAATGATTATTGTTTGCTTAAATTTAGAGCGTAAAATAATATCCTTCAAGCACTCAACGTGCATATAGAAAATGGGAGATCGTTGGTGAATTATGTTTTTTGAAAAACGAGAAAAAATGCATGCGCAAATGATTGAATCCCCCGGCGACTCAAACACGTGTAATAAAACCATTACAATATTGTCGTACATTTCATCTAATTCGAATTGACAAATCGTCGCGCGGCTCGCGACGCGTCGAAGCGTCGACGGGCTCGGGGAAAAAAAGTGCTTCGCGCGCAAAACAACAAGCTACGAGCGGCGCATCAGTCGATATATATCCATCGCGAAAGAGCGAGAGCGAAAGGCCGAAAAGAATTATGGAAAATAAAGAAAGTGCGCGACGCATCGCTCGCGTCATTACTCTGCACGTGCGGCTCTCTCTCTCTCTCTCTCTCTCTCCGGTCGGGCATTGATACCGATATTTATGCCCGCGGGCCAGTTAATCACGTCAGGCGCGTTTGATTTGTCGTTGGCTTTTATGGAGGGGAATTAAAACGTTCATTTCGCCGCAGACACTCGCCAACAGCGTGAGTTATTCCGTCGCTGCTGCGCGGCGAAATAAAAAAAAGAGCGCGTGATGAGTGCAGCCCGAAAAGAGAGTGACGCGCGCGCTGTCCATGTATGCGCACGTATGTGTGTGTGTGCGGGGCGCGAGTTCGGGCGCGAGCCATAAGTGAGTGTCGCCAGGACGGGATGATGACCTTTTTGGGAAGATTGCTTTGTCACGCGGTCCGGCGTTTTATGCGTCGCGCGTTTTCACTAGCGCGGTCATATATTATGCTGCTGTTTTCCCGACGCCGCCGCCGCTGCTGCTTTTTGCCCCCGACGCGCTGCTCGCGGAATAGAATCGTCGCCCGCTTATTATTTTTTGACAGTGACGTTACTTTTAATTTGCCTGTTTTTCAGGGGGCCGCGAGCTTTTGCGAGCCGGTCTAATTGAATCAATTGGAAAATTGTAATTAGGTTATTATTATTATTATTTACATGGCAGGATACCTGTTTTGATTTATTTTTAATGAATTTTTCACCAATACGAAACCAATACAATTTTAACCGTAGAGGTTTTATACTATTTTGCTCTATGATTTATACAACTCGACTAAATTTAGCGTCTTATAAGGAGTAGATGTTTATTTATTACTTTAGTTTTTCACTTCATTTTTAATAAAAACTGCTTTTGAGATTAAAAAATTTTCAATTGAGTCAACTCCCCTGTCAAAGCCTAAGAAATTAGTGGAAGATCAAGTATCTGACTTGTGCGTACTTGATCAATAAAAAGTGAACTTGCAGAGACTGGTGTTCTATACAACATAAATAATTTAAGGTCGATCTTCTATTGTCAAGCTAATTTGATTCGAAAGCTCATGTATAATTCAAACCTTCCCTTCAAAGACTACATTCAATAAGCCCCGAAACGAGTGCATTATCTCGGAGCTCATCGCCCGTCCAAGTTGCCCAAAAAATATCAGGTTTCGCAGCCGACATCGAAATCGCTAATGGCAGCGTCTCCCAGGCAGCTTTCTCTCCCTCTCGAAAGTTTTTAGATCGTAGCGGATATACGTGCCGGGGTGCTGTGTTCGTCACAAAAAATCCGAAGCGTCCGAAGATTCCACCGGCAATTGACGAGACGGGGGGGAGGAATCAACTGCCGGAGGGGGGCAACGAAACGAGAAAAGTCAGAGGGGGTGAGCTCTCGCGCGGACGTAACGAGTAGAAAGGTTCGATAAGCGCGAGCCGGAGCATAGAGTGTACAGCTCCCAACCCCCGTGGGTCCGCACAAAGGCCTAATTACCCATAAATTCGCTGATTTACGGCCGGTCCAGAAATGTAAATATGAAATATGAAAATGAGGACGCGCCGTAATAAAAGTGATGTACGAGGCTCCGTAGGGTCGTTCGTGAAAGCGTCCATCATTGGGGTGACGGGCCTCTACACTCAGTCTCTCTCTCTCTTTGTCTGCCCGAGGAAACATTCGCGCCCACCCCCGCACTCTTACGCATTACGCACATCGGCGCTCTCTTTTCCGCCTCCCTATTGTCGAGCTTATGCGGCGCTTGTATGTTTTTTGACGAATCCCGAAAGAGAGGAGAGAGATCCGAGGAGCCCCGCAGACCTGAATTCGGCCTGGCTCCTGCGAGCGCGCTCTCCTTTGTTTTGAGGCGACGGCTTATGAGAAAGGAGCGATGATGTATGGAAGAGATATTGGGGAAGAAAAGTATTGCGACGGAGATTGGGATAAGGTCGTGGAGGTAGTTTCGTGGGGTGAGCGGAATTATATTTGAATATTGATTTGTTTGACGAGTTGTCGTAAATTTCTTCTTGGAATCTTTTAAAATTACTAGATATATTTTCGAAAAATTTCTTACTAAACTTTGTTCGTGCGCACAACTCAGCATAGTATTTTTTAAAGTAAGTGAATTCGTATTGCTTGGTGCAAATGATGTTAGTTTAGCTTGAAATAACAAAATAATAATCTCTCTTTTATTAAAATGCTTTCTTTCCTTTATTTGCTTTCACGAACAGCTTCAATGTAATAATGTCGCAGTCTTGTCAAGTGCGCAACATATTTCTCCACTAATTACGTACTAGATTCAGGTTGGAGAACAATTAATTTCTCTTTTTCACTATACCCTCACTAATTCTAAAATATGTATTTACGTGACAATATTTTCTTCAAAGAAATAAAAAATTCTAGCACATTAAGTTTAATTACGAAAGTAATATAAAAATATAAAGTAAAATTTTATGAGAAATGGAAGACATCTTTAAAACACTAATTGTCCAATTACACAAATATAGTTTAAAGAAATAAAGTAAAGAAATAGAGCTGTAAAAGCTATCCGATTCAAATTCCCAGTATGTGCCATTACAACGTCAACGTTAAATAAAAGATACGATGCGATTCCCGCATGAGCGATACTCTATCCGCGGCCATTATGCTCATAGTCATTACACGTCATTATTGCAAAGTATCGAGTTTGGCTTTTAAATACTAGAATTAAAGTCCCTTTTTACTCTGCTAATCGCGATAATTCGTGCAAGCTCCATTTCGGTCGCGCTTTCGTCCGTCCCATTAAGTCGAACAGCGCTCCCTGTAATCTTGCGTCTAATAAAATAATTAAATTTTTATTAGCAACAAAATGCAGGACTTTCAACTTCTGCTTTTAAAACGAATTAATGATGTACCTTTAGAATAGGATGATAAACGGTATTGGTTTACGCGGTGCTCTTGCAACAAAGACTGTAGTAACTTTTTATCTCTTTTAGTGTAAGTAAATATTGTTTTGCGGAAAAGATTATGATTATGCGGCCTGTAAATTTTCATTCCCATTCCGGAATATTTTATCAAAAAATAATTCTTAATAAATTATTCCCGTAGATGGTTAATAATCTTCTATTTTTCATGATTTAATTTCATTCTGTGTCATACTACTAAATGAACCACGTTGCCTATACGCAAAAGGAAACATCTTGAATCATATGACAAGAAGCACTACTAGACATAGTATAAAACGGTGGTACACAAGCTAACGTATCCCTTTTACATAATAGCGTTGAAGCGCGAACGATTCAGCTCCTAATGCACTTACTTAATTTCGTTAACGAAGCGACAGGTGCGTATTTGCACAATGGATTAGCCCGAACGAAATGCATATAAAAGCCGCGGCGATGAATTTGAAACGATAGCGCGCAAGTCGGGACCGCAGCCGCTCTCGCGCTTGTTACAGTGAGCCGAAATAATATACGAAGGGTCATAGTCATATTCGCATGCAACGAGTTTGAATTCGATATCTGATTATCATACGTCTTGGGACGATAACGCAAATAATTAAACGTCGCCCCGCTCTCTGTGGCTGTGTGTTTGTGTGGGGGTAGGGAGGGGGGGGAGGCAAAATTATCGGGGCATTTCTCTCGCAACATTACGGAGGCACGCGCTCTCGGGGCGCGGGGATTCGAGCGCGATGCAGATATCAAAACACCGGAAGCGCTTCATTTACTTGTTAATGACGATTGCTCACGGCGATAGGGTAACGTTAAAACAATAAGTTTCGCCCGGGTTAACTGGCCGGGATATTTTTTAAAAATCAGATATTTTTTTCAATTTAAAAATTAAATTAACGGCCGGCACGCGATAGCGGCCCGAACCTTTGGGATACCGCAGATGCAATCTGGTGCTTTTTTTTTTCTGCGTTACGTTGCTCGTTTTAATGTGAAGGTTGTTTGGTTGTTAAAATTTGGCAGTAATGAAATCCGGTCGAAAGCGGATGGATTTACCCTTTTTCTACTAGATAAGTAAAGCACTTTATTTACCCATTACAAAACTGATTTCAAGACACTGGGCGTAATTAGAATTTATTATCAAATTAGGATAAAAAATTGTTATAATACAAAACATTAGAAAAAAATTTTTCATTAATTAATTTTTTTTATCGCAATAGCGCAAGACACTTTTCTTTCTCTAATTAATAATTCTATAAAGCACAGTGACGCAAGCGTCGCGGAAAACCTCTTCCTCGAAAAGGAAAAAAAAAAAGAACGCGGAAGCAGGCTTAAAGAAAAAAAGCTCGAGTATACATCGCGGCGCGAAGAAGAATGGATTAAGAGAAAGCGCAAAGGTTGCGACAAAAGGTTGTTAGAGCAGTGAGTGGGTGTGGAAATGGCGGCGGCTCGGCTCGAGGCCCGAAGGGTTTTGAAACGGTTTGCGCTAAATCAGAGGCGGTGGTCGTTAGCGCGCAAATGCGAGAGAGAGAGAGAGAGAGCGAGAGGGGTAGAAGATATAGGGGCTAATTAAAATAAATCTTAGAAAGGAGTAATTATACGTGTATTAGCCGGCACGGTTAACGCCGGTGATGGACGACGCAGCGGCAGATGTACGGAAACGCCTCTTCATTCCTAGATTTCCCTTATTGCTGGACGAACCGCTAGACGGACACGCTGCTGCCGCTACTGCCGCTGGGCCGCTACCCGACGAGCTGCAGTCGTTTTCCGCATCCACGCGAGCCTTTTCCTAGCGAAATTGAAATAATAAACGCTCGGGGAATGCGAGGCTCATTTTGGTTTCAACAAAATTATCGTTAGCTCGCGCGCCTCGTTATTTGAGGAAATAAATTTGCATAAAGACTTCAAACGCCGCCTACGGCTCATGTTTTTTCCCTTGTAATAAATTTTGAAAAGCTATAACTTTGTAGTAATTTTTTTTTTTTTTAAAGGACGATAACTCCTTTGTGAAGCGTCAAATTTTATCAAAGAGGCAATAATTTCTGCAGGAATAATTTTATAATCAGTGTATAGCTGATCGATAAGTGGTTTTGGAAGATAAAAAAAGTCGCTTTGAGCAAAAGCGATATGCAATTAGCAGTGCTTTTATTTTCGGTAGCTGTTCGGTATTTTATTGCGTTTGTTACACAAGCATTATTTAACATTCAGTTATGCAAGTATTAATTGAAAATGACATAATTCGTGTAAGCCGGCGGGTAGCCGAAATTTACAACGTAAAATTTTAATCGGTAATTTATACAACCACTTGATGTCGGCGAAGCGCGCGGAGAAACGAACAATAAACGAAGCAAATAATTCGCAAAGAAGCGCGCGTCAAACGCCGCAGCGGTGCAGCGGCGGCGGGCCGATAAAGTAACGCGTAAAAAGCGAACGCGCGCGGAGACTCAATGAGCCTTCCAGCCGAGCGGATTTGCGCGGCCACAAATATCTGCGCGCGCGCCGCCGCCATCTCTCCCGCGCCGTTATTAAACGGAAAATGATTTCGCGCGTAACGACTCGTCCAAAAACTGTAATCGAAAATTCGACCCCCTCCCAAAGCTTCAAATGCATTAACGAATCCGGCGGCTCGCTTCATTATTATCATCATCATCGGCTGCTCTCTCTCTCTCTCCGCGCGCGCGAGCCGCGCAATAACAAACCTGGCGCATATACGCGTGGATGCGAGAGAGCCGAAGAATCGACCGATGAAAAAATATTATACCACTTTCCCTCTCTCTCTCTCTTGCTCGCTCGTTTACGAGGCTCGACATTATACGTGTATACGCGCGTGTATAATGCGAGGTTATAGAGGATATATATACGGCGCGGGCATTCGTTCGCGAGCGCGCGTACGAAACCTTTGGCACTTTGCGCGCATCCGCGAATCAGTGAACTCATTATTACGATAAAGCGGCGAGCGCGTATTTATTATTATACTTGCGCCGCTGCATTATTATTGCTCTTTCCCGGCCGCCGGCTAAACGCCGGGGCCAGAAATGCCGGCGGACCGGATAATGCCGTTTGATGAACGAAGATGAACCGACCTCGAGCTAAATTAGCTGCTCGATTCATTGCGAAAGGTGGGGTGGCTAATTGTTCGTAAATTTTCTGGAGATTATTTCGTCTGTTTGTTATTTATCTCTCTGCCTATGAAGAATTAATTTCTAGTTTATGGCGGGTTTGAAGCTAAAGATTATATTTTCTAATTGAAAATAAAAAAAGAGTGCTTTAAAAAAAAAACGCCTTTTCTAATCAATACAAATTATTTTCTGCGAGAACGAAAATCACGCAGTCACTTATTTTCTCGGTAAACTCACTTTATTTATTCATATCGAATTTGTAACATTCAATTAACCAGTAAGCCCCCACTTCTAGCTAATAGGCAGTCACTTCTCGAACACAGAGAAACGAGAGAAAAATGTATCCCAGAAATAAAGAGGGATAAAGGCCGAAGGAAAAGCGGGAAAGCGCGAGGGGGACGAAGCACTCGAAACACGGAGAGCCGCCGCCAACGCCGCCGGGTGGTGGATAAACGCGAAAAAGGGAGGAAGCGTTATAGAAAGAGAAACAGAACGATGATTATCGATTGTGAATTTCATTTGGCGACTTAATGTAGCGAATAATAATGCGGCCGAGGCACTTTTCATTAGCCTCCCACCCTCCCTCTCTCTCTCTCTCTCTCTCTCTCTCTCTCTCTCTGCGTTCGGCATTAAGGGCAATTAAAAGAGCTGCCAGGCCGAACGCTAATCCCGCGCGTTATCGCGATACAATGGTCCTTTCTATCGAAAACTTGCGATACGCGGCCGGCCCCGTGATATGTGCGTGATTATAATAGGCCAACTTGTAAAGAACAGCGCCGTTGAGCTTGCAATCGCGATAATTTCATTAACTGCCGCTGTCAGCCGGCAGAGAGAGAGAGAGAGAGGGGGGAGGGAAATTGGGAAAGCGCGCGGATAAATTCGTTACGAGCACTGTAAATATTCGCGCGCCGCGCCAAAGGCTAAGTGTTTTAATTTCGGGCCGTAATTTTAATGACTCGCCGCGCCGTCGTTTGATGAATTTTTAATCAGGCCTTTTTTCCTGCCACCGCCGCCGCCGCCGCCGCTTTTCGCGAATCAAATTTTATTTGCTCCGCATTATTGTTTATCCGTTGGGTTTTTGATTTACTCCGCCGTTGGGGGTTTAACATTGAATTTTTAAAATTGCCGATTGTCAAAGTAACTGCGACTTGAAATAGCGGGTCGCGCAAAAAAGGAACGATTAAACGGCAGGATTTATTAGGCCGTAGATCATACGCGGAAATTCAAACGAGCGCGCTTGAAGGTTTGTATTACTACAGGAGAGGCCACGTGCATCAAATGGTCGCTGGAATCATCGGGCCGCCGCCGCCGCCGCGGCTTTCGGCTCTCTGCCGTCAGTAGATAAAAACGACGGATCCGCATAAAAAATCGAGCGGCGCGGCGCGGTTTTGTAAAGTTTTTGGCATAATTGTAAATATTTTTTGCTTGACAGTATTTTTGACGTTCTTTACACGTGTTGTTACTATACGTTTGATGTGAAATGCGGCGAATAAAATACCAGATTTATATCCGATACTTTTGTTGCATAACAATGCGATATCAAAGCCCGTGTCAAGCCGTGATTTTAATGAATGATTAGCGTTAAATTAATACAATTTATTTATTGGCAGCTGGTATTTATTTTCGTTTTGACCTAAAAGCTGATAAAATTCATCTATTGAATTTATGTATAATTGAACAAAGTAAACAAACGCAATGAATGAAGGTTTATGATTCATATTATTAAAAATAAGAGAATATTTATTTGTTGTTGACTAAATTCAAAACCAAATTTATAATTACTTTATTTGACGTAAAAGCTGTTCTAAACGTACGATTCTTCGTAAATTATGTTTTGAAATAGAGTAATAATAAGAAACAAACGATGATAAATTTAATTGTTTTATTAAAAAATAAAAATTTATATTGTTGTAATCTTTGATTACGTTTCAACAAATCACAAGCCGCTAACAAAGACGAGTCATCATGAAGAATAAACTTTTCAATCACGGAAATCGCGAACGAAAAATCTGAGCAAAACCTTAGGCCCAATTCTCAGCCATAAAAGGCTGACAAGCAAAAGAGCTGCTCGCATCCTCGGGAAAGGCAGAAAGTCAGCGCCGGGCAGACTGATAGAGAGTCTCCACGCTGGGAGCATGTGTTTGCCTGTGCATTACAGACGCCTACGTGAGTGTGCTTACGTGGACAAAGAGGAGCGAGAGAGGGAGAGAGAGGTAGAGAGAAAGAGGCGAGAGGGAGAGATAGAAGGTGGAGGGCGTTATTGTTATCTTAGATTTATAGTCATAACGGATGGTAGTAGCTCGCGCTAGCCAGAGCAGCGGCGGCGGCGGCGGCAGCAGCAGCGGCAGTAACCCCGAGCGGTCTTATAATCACCCTCCACCCTCGCGCCCAGACCGTCCAAGCCGTCGCTACCTTCGCGCGCGCGCCTCCTCCTCTCCCCCTCCCCCGCCGCCCCGCCGCGGCGCGCAGTTTAAGTGATTTGCGACGCGGCCGAGCCGCCATGCAGATCCTTTCCCTCCCTCTTTCGCTCTCTGCGTGTGTAAACCGCCGGCCTCTACCCCTTCTTACCCCTGGCTGCCCCCTCCCCCCCTATCGTATTACTTCGGCGTCATCCTTCAATGAGGCGCTGTCTTTGTCTGGGTGGTCCTCCTCGGTGTCCGTTTTAATTTTCGAGTGAAGACTGTTTCGAGAATTAGTGCTAATTATAGTAGTGTTTAGTTGCAGTAGTAGAAATTGTACTAGCTGACGTCGTCATTGTCAAATTTTTATTATAGATAATTCAAATCCAACCGTATAGCCTTTTTATTATTTGAAAGAAGTTGCAGGGTCTTTTCTTTTTACAAAATCAACTACATTTAATAATTTTCTACGTTTTCCTTTCTTTGTCTAGTCGCTTCAAAATTTAAACGTAATTACAAATAATCATTCAGGTTCAAAATTTCTAAATAAAACGCTTGCATCGCGCAAAAAACTTCCCAGCCAAACCTTGAGCAAACATAAAGTACCACCTAAATGTCTGATAATAAGGAAGGCAAAAAAAATAGCGAAAAGTGCAGGAAAATCGAGCGAAAAAGGATGAAAAAGGGGAAGGAAGACCCGTAGCCAGAGCTCGGGAGTGAGCTGTTGTGACGAACACGTAGGTCTGCGGATGGAGCCAATCAAGGAAGCACACCGTCAGCGGGTTTACTGCGAACCGCCACAGTTGTTACACCCCTCCTTTCTCCGGCGCTGCTGCTTCGTGACTGCCGACTGTTCGACTTCGCGAAAATTCCTCGAGCACCGCCGCCGCCACCGCCGCCGCCGCCGCGCACCGCCATCATCGGGGGGAGAGAGCACGGCGACGACACGCGCGGGACCTTGTTTACCGTGACGCCTGCTGATATTTGAGAAAAAAGTCCGGGAAATTGTCGGAAATGAAAAGCAGCGCTGTCGCTGCTTTTCTGCACTCCTCCGTTAAATGCCGGGGCTTTTCGTATATACATGTACTGCCGGAAGATGATGAGAAGAATCGTTTTTCGTGGAACTGCCTGGAATTGCGGAAAGAGGGTTTTCTTGGAAAATTAAATGGTAAACTTTTCAAAAATTTCAATCGCCACTAGAGACATCTGCAAGAGAAGACAGGCTCGAACAGATTGCGATTTATTCAGAAGGTAATATCACTAGATTTTATAAAAAAAAAAAAAAATACTTTAAAAACTTTTATTGCCGCGGAGATTCGAAAAAGTTATTCTCCGTCGAGCTTTCAATCTATCAGAAGGCCATTTATATTCAAGCCGAGGAATCGTCGAAAATCTCAGCGTTTCCTTTCATTGTCTAAAACCGTCAAGCCAGCATCAGAATACTGCAGCAGTAGTAACAGCAGGGACCAACCGGGCCGCGAACTATTTCGGGGCTCTCTCTCGGCTCTGTAGCGCGTTTGAAGTAAGCAAAAGAAAGCGGAGAAAGGGGAGTCACGCGGGTCTCCTCCACAAAGCTCCGGCGGAGGAATACGCGAAGGAGCGAGGGAGAAAAGAGAGGAGAGAGAGAGAGAGAGAGAGAGAGGAGGCGGTTAGGACGATAAGGGATCCTGCTTGGAGCTTGATGGAATTCCATAGATCCACGTCGGGTCTGGCGCTCGAGCGCCGCCGAGACAGAGTCGGCTAAGCAGCCATTTAAATGCAACCGATGTGTCTCGGGGAGCTATTACATCTGATGGACGGTTATTGACGCGCGCTCTGGCTTACAGGGAGCGCGCGCGGCGTTACGGGAAAACTCGCCGCTGCTACAACTACCACCGCCACCCCCGCCCCGGGGGCTCCACGAACCCCGAGGGGGCTGAGTTCAGCCTTTCTCCGAGTGAGCCGAGAGACGCCGAGATGAAGATAGAGGGGCGGCGGGAGGGGAAACGACCGTCACTGTGCACGTCGTCGCCGCCGCCGCCACCGCCGCCGACCGCCGCGAAGCGGAACCGAAAACTTTCGACCCCGAAAACTGCACTGCAGCGACGAGAATACCGGAGAGACGAACAAGATGAGGGAACGAAAGGGCTTGCCTGCCTGCCGAGAAATTGATTTTTTTTTCTCCGCGCGCGTTTCTGTTTCGCTTTTTTTTTTTACCTGCTTTTTTCGACAACGAGATTGCCTCCTTTGTACCAGTAAACTTGTTCCAATGTAACGCTGCGAGCCGAAAGAAATTGCCTCGGCAGAAACTATTCCGAACTTGCTTCGACGCGATAAGGGGAAATTATTTAATTTATTCAATATTGATGATATTGAATGATTCTGCCTAGACTGACTAGAAAGTTTGAAACACGTAAAAAGATTCTCTGGTTTTTAATAAATTGACAAGTTAAACTTATAATTTACACAAAAAATCAGCAATTTCTACTTTGAACTATCATTTTTTATTTTATTTAAAATTTTATTATTGCTTTTCATTAGAAATTGAAATGAGGACACTCATTCTTGTCCAAGACCATCGAAACAAGTGCAACATTTATTCTATCTCACCGATCCCTTACGATTTCGTTACTCCCTAAAATTAAGTTAATTACTATTAAACTCACGTCCATGGAGAGAATAGCATTCCAATTGACAATAATAAACAAAGCACTTTGCAATCTCCGTATATTAGACCCCCCGAAGCTCGCATAAAAAGCGACGTTTTATCTGTAACACGCCTGGTAAATATCGAATAAGTCGGCTCCGGAGAAGCGCATATATCCAATGCAAACAGCCCCGGGGCATTACCCTAAATCTCTCATTACGAAAAATCATAACCGTCAGAGTAGATCAGATCTTATCGTCGCTACGTGAAAGATTCGATTCGTACTCGGGGCTTGTTTTCCTCTTCATTTCTAAGGCCGGATGACTTGGGGGTGGGGGGGAGGTTTCAGCTTTTTCCAAAAAACGCATATATATATGTACAGGCGCGCGTACGGAGAGAAATCGAGAGAAAGAGAGCCGTCGTCGTCGACGGCGCCGCCGCCTCGCAGCGGAGCCGGACGCCGAATACAAACGATCGAATTACCGGCTCGACTTATATTCCGCCCCCTTCGCACTCGAGCGCGGAGAGAGAGAGAGAGAGGGAGAGGGAGCCCGAGCTGTGTGTGACCCCGAGAGTCGACGAAAGCTCGCGCGCGATTTTCTGAATTTCGAATTGCAGAAGCCTCCCTCTCGGAGCTCTCCTCGGAGAGATGATCGGAAAACGGGTCGAGGACTTGGCGTGACTACCCTCAATTTTCGAAAGGCACGGCGCGTGGCAGCCGGCTGCTGCTTGATTTTGATGTCCGCCGTATGTTCGACGTCGAGGGTAGTGATTTAAGGAGACGCCGAGGAAAGATTTATAAAAAATAATTTATTGAGGATATCTCAAATTTATTGCATTTTCACTTATATCGGATATTTCCGATGAAACCGTAAGAATGAAAATTTATTTAAATATAAAATTTAAAAATTCTTGTAATAAAATAAAAATTTTAGTCATCGGTAAATTAATAATAATAAACCTATACAGAAAATAGATAGTTCTTTATTTCATTATTTACAATTTTTTTATTTTAAATGCAAAAGAAATTTGTGTGTAGACTGAATAACAATTCGTTTTGTATCTTTAGCTTTAATTTATTGAGTTTAAAGTACTCTTAAATGCAGGAACACTGCTTCGATTCGTACGATTATCAGTTCACGAAGGAACTGCTGTATGCTGCTGCCGCCTGGTGGTACATTCTCACATCTATATTCTATCATATTTAATCAAAAAGCAATGGTAGTTGAGTATTATTGAAATTGCAATATGTAATAACAAATTTATTTATCAGTATTATATTGTCAGCACTAATAAAAAGTAATTTGCTCTCATACAATAAGTTTAATGAAAATTGAGAATAAATCAGTAAATGTTTTTCATTTCCTTAATTTTAAGCAGATAATTTTAAAAATTGTTCAAAATTGCGATCGACTTAGGTATCGAGTATCGAGAAAGCAATAATTTCCAAGTATATATCCGCGCGGTCCTTTAGACTGGAGAGCGTATCCAAAAAAGCTGGCAGCAAATAGAAACATTTCATCGCGAGCTCCTTCTTTATTTCGTCGATAGCATTACTCGGATTCATCGGCGGGAGCCGCGCGCGCCAACGAGACGAGTAAATTCCCGGCCGAAACAGCGGGGCAAGATGGCCGTATTACTTATGGCTCTGTTTACTTCCGTCGAGGCTGTCGGAATTTATATCTCGTTACGGGAATGTCATTCGGCAGCGCCGCCGCCCCGCGCGGCTTGAGGCGATAAAATAAATTCGGCACGCGGCCGATCTCCTCTCGCCGCGCGTCGCTTTGCGCGCGGCGCTTGCGCCCCGCGAGCGAGCGAGAGCTTTCCTTTCCCTCTCTCGCAAATCTGCAAAGTGTATATAAAGATTCTGGCCGTAGCTCGCGATAAAACTGCCTCTTCAATCCCCGGCTAAAAGTGAGCGAAGCAAGCGCTGCACGAGAGCGGCCGGATAAAAATTTTGCGGAATGAAATTTCCTCCCGAGCGCCGTTCTGATCAATCGCGGGCTTTCTTTTCGCTTCCCCCCTCACCGACGAGCCTCTGCCCCCGCGCGCATTTGGCTGCCTTTCAGCACGAGATGCGCACCGCGAGCTTGGCTTTTACGTATAATTAAGTGGCCGTGTTATTGTGGCGATTTTTTATGAGATTGGATTGAATTGCTTTTGGACAAACAAACTCGCGTAGATGTCGAGCATTATCCCTTTTTATCCCTTTTGCAACTTTAACCGGCTGTAAAACTCCTGATTTTACCGAGTCGACATTTACAGATATTGGAGAATCTATTTTTAAACTTTTTGGTTGTCAAAATTTTTGTACGAAATTTTTGAGATTTATTTTCTAGAATGTTTCCGATGAGAGCTGAACTTGAGAATTTGTTGTTTAGAAAAATTAGAAAATCTTTTCAAATAAAAACAATTTGATATTTTTTAAGTTTTAACGAAAGACGGTTCATTGAAGCATTTTGAAAAAAATGTACCAAAAGGCGAAGCAGAAATCAAAAGGCTTGGCGATCACTACACAAAGCGCTGAATGATCGTTAAGCGCAGTTTAATCGAGGCCTCCCCGTCCGTTGACGCCCTCGAAAACTTACCCGTTATACACACATCTTGCGGAAGCCGCGCTTCGTGGAAAAGCCGGCCATTATAAGCAAAGCGCGGCGAGCTCGGGAGAAGACTAACGGCGGCGAATATCGCCATCGCCCAGAAACGCCTTTATCTGCTTGCGGGATAGCGAAGGTCGGCGCGCGTATCCGGTATCAGAGAGTACACACACACACACACACACACACACACACACATACGTGCAAAGGGCACGAAATGTTCAGGAAGAGGTTCCCTGCTCCTGGAGAGAGACGCGGCCGCACAGCCCAGGCGGCAGCACAACTCAGCCGCCACAAATCACTGGCAATCTTGATTTACTTCTGTTTGCCCATTGGCTTAGTATCACTTCTACGCTAGTAAGTGTAATATAGCCGAGGAAGGTTCCCCGATTCTACCCCGGGAGGCCGCAGCCGCCTAAGCAACTGGCAAGCCCAGATTTACCATTAGGAAGCACCAGATTAGGTAGCGCCAGAGAGCGAGGACCGTATAGATCGTATCTGCCGACGACGTTCGCTTTGCTGGCGTCTCTGTCCCTCGCGCGAAGAAGAGAGTCCCCGGATTCCCGGACTGCCACCGGGTTAAGGAAATCCCGATTAAAGCTCCTCCACGGCCGACGCGCGAAGGCGAGCTTTTTCGAGGCGGACACCTCCGAGTGTCGCGAATCCGGACGGAGCCTCCTTCGCCTTCTGCCTTCTGCCTTCTTCTATCGCTTTTCTAATTGCCGAATTTTCTTCTTTTAGCTGTACTTGATTAAAAAATTAATTCCAAATGGCTTTGGATGCTGATTGTTTATAGTCAGTCTTTTGTTTACAATATTTTTTATGAGAAATCTGCAATTTAATACAAGGAACTTTAATTCTCATCAGCATTGCAAAAAGAAATAATAAAAAAAAAAAGTATAAATAAAAAGAATTATTGCAATAAAATCTTTAGAACAATTATCATTAAAATTCATTAAAATAATTGTAATTATTAATGGCTCAGCGCATTAAATTTAAGCCAACAGTTCCCTTGAAATACGAAAACGACGGTAAAAAAAGGCATTCCTCAGGTTGATACGATATATAAGCGAAAACTTATGTTCCACTAACACGGATTTTCCTCCGGCGGAAAAAGCGGACGCGCGCGTTACACGTTTACTCATGCAGGGGGGGAGTGGAGGGGGGGCGCTAAAGGCAGGCGGCCGCGAAAAACCGGATAGCGGCGCTATTCCCCGACGCTGTAGCCGCAGTCTCTCGTTTCCGCGGATTTCGCGATTCTAAAAGTTCGACGGAGGAGCAGCGGCAGTGGCGGTAGCAGCGGCGGCAGCGCGGCGGTAGGAAGAGGGAGAGGGTGCGCGCGGCACCCACACAGAGAGCGGAGCGCACGTCGAGGGACGCAACAGGTGGCCCATAAAGCCCCTGCACGTCCGTTTATCTACGACGAACGAGTGCATTTCCGATTGACTGATGGCTGGGAAGGTGAATCGCGCGCGGCTCTGCTATCTCCATGCGCGTCTACGGCTCGACCGCACCTCTCTCTCTCTCTCTTTCTCTCTCTCTTTCTCTCTGCGTACACGAGCGAAGCGACGAGGGATTCGTTACCCGAATTAAAGCCCGAACCTGATCGCGCGCTCCAAGTATCGAGTAAGCTTTTTTTATTGAGCCCTCGCTCGCTCGCTCGCTTCGCTTTTTTTTCCCAAGGATTTATTCTCTCGTTACCACGCCGGAATATTGAGTCGCTGAAGGCTGATGGATCGGCTGTGAGTCGTTTAATCGCTGAAAGATGTTGAGTAATTCTGCCGAGAGCTCGTTGCTTTATATATGCTTTTTTTCGGTCTCTCCAAAATGTTGGGCTAATACTTTAACCGAGTTTTATTAGCTTTTCAAGTTTTAATGAATTGAAAACTTTTTCATAAGCACGCTTAAGGCTGGAGGTGAGAATTAGATGTAATAATAGATACCAAGATGATTTTATGAGCTTTCCACCTAAAATAATGATTTTCTATTGATTTAAACGACACGAATGGTCCAACGCGAGAAGCAAAAAATCTTCCCAATACTAAATATTGAAGCTATCGTTTGAATTATAAAATTAGAAGTAGTACGAAATAAGGCACTTAAGGACCATTTTTACTGATAGCCGTCAAGAAACGCCGTTCAGATTAGCGAGCTGAAAAATCTGGCGCAACTTTTCACGATGCGACACTCGGAAGATTAAACTTTCTTGCAAATGAAAGATAAAGAAGGGGCAGGGCAGCGCGCGCAGTAAGCGCATTGATAAAAATTTTTTTCCCGGCAGAGAGCGGGACCGCACCGCGACTGCTCAGAGGCAAAAGGGGCTCCGGGCCGAGTACAGCAGTTCCCGGGCAAAAGTTTAGCGAGTAAAGTGTCTCATTAGGTGGGTAGTCGCGGTGCGGTCACCGCGGCAGAGGGAGAGAGGGCGGGGGGGGGGAGGGAAAAAAGCACATAAGGGAGTGGAAGCGCGGCAGAAAAAGGAGCCGGCGGGGGAGGGAAAGATAGAGGTCACACCTCGGTGAATTTGCAGACAAGATGAGCCCCAGCGAGGCTCTGCATCACGAAAGCCTTCCCTCTCTTTCGTGGCCCCCACGACGATAGTAAAAACTTTTACAGTCCTTATAATTATGGGTAATTTACGGTAATTAACGAGGCTGGACGGAGTCACGCTGGCAATTTTCTGAATAATATTTCTACGCGCGATAATATCAAGCTTCCTTAGTCGACTGCCCCGAGCTCTCTCTCCCTCTCTCTCTTTCTTCCCTCCCGCGTTCTATCTCGCTTCTTCTGCTTCTTCTAGTTCTTGTTAAGCGGCGGCGACCCTCCGCTGGCTTTTTGGCCGGTTCTCTCTCTCTCTCTCGTTATATATGGAAAGATGAAGCCTATGGCTGCGAATTAAGAGGAGCCTACGGTGTGTCCTTCGGGAGTCGCGGCCTGTGAGTTAGAGCGGCGCGTGCTCCCGGAGTTCGGAAATTTTCTTTGATTTAGCGGACTCGAGATTCTCAAGATGAACGCCTTTTGGAAAGTACCTTTCTTTTGGCTCGGAATTCATTGGTTACGCCGCGGCGATTCATTGCGGGATGCGTAAATAATTTTTCGAAAACGAGCCACTTTGGTCCATTAAATTGTTCGACGGCTGTTATTTTCAGGCTCTATTAGAGATTCATGACTGAATCAAATTGACGCATATTTTTCAGCAGCAATAGCGTTACTTTAAGCATAAATTTAGCAACGAACCAGTTGGCCCGAATGTGAGAAGACGTTCCCCAAAATCCGAGTCCGGTCGCTGGAATAAATAATTCGTTTAAGCGGCCGTTGTTCACCGGCTGTCGTATTCACGAGGCGGTGAGCACGATAAGAGCGGTCTAAACTGAAATAAACTAACAGCGGCCAAGAATAAGAATCGCGCGCGTTTCATATTATTTCCGGCGCAGCGCTCGCTCGCGTATATCCTTTATTACGAGCGCCGAGGCGGAGTATAAGGGAATTTCCGTTTTGGCTTTGTACTCTCTCTCTCTCTCTCTCTCTCTCTCACTTTTGCGGGGTTAGATTGAATGGCCCCGCGGGCTTACGGATCGCTTGAGCTCTCTCTCTCTCGCTCGCTCGCTCTCATGACTTTTTCATTTACAAATGTATTTCCTTTTAGACGGAACTTTCAATTTGCTTAGATGTTGCTTTTCCGCGAGATGCGCACGATATCCCCCTCCTGCCTACGAATGGGGCGAGCTGCCGCGCCAGCGGTAAACAGAGAGGAGCGCGCGGGCAGTTTGTTCGCAAGAGGGAAGAAAAAGAGCGGAATTCGCTCAAGGGGAGAGGAAATAATTCTGCGGCAGAGTTCGACACCACTGCCGCGCGAGATCAAAGTCAGACGTTTGCCGGTTAATCGAATGTTTGTAAAATCTATATGCGCGCCGCGTTTCTGTACTGGATGGAATTGAAAGTTTTACTTGTTATTTTCATGAGTTGCATTTGAGGGATGAGGCTGTTTAAGTGAACAGCGACGTTGATGTAATATCGAATGATTGGAAATTTAATTGCCAATGTAATCGAAGAAGGATTCTTTCATTTACTAGGAGAACTGATGCTGAAAAAAACACTGCTACAGTAACATTTGATTGTAAAGCAATTGCCCTATCTTGAAGTATTTGCAATCCGTTGAAAGCATACGTAAAAAGAGGGAAAAATGAAAATTGAAAAGCTTCGAGAAGGAGAACGGGTTTTCGGGGATTCATCGTGCGTTTTACGCGCGACATCTCAGCGGGAATTAAGGTTAAGATTTAATTTCTGATTAAAGCGTGCGCGATCTTGGAGGGACAATCTAGCCTGCGCCATTGTGACTGACAGAAACTGGCGCGATTCCCGAGATGGAAAGGTCCGGCATACGAATCGCCTGCTTAACCGCCGAGCACATCTCGCGCTTTTCTACTTTTCCACTTTAGTCGAGGAGCCATGTTTTTCAAGGGCGGCCGTACGCTTGTACGAGAGTCGGCGAAATGAACCTTTCCAATGGGATTGCCTGATGCGGTTTAAATAAATACTTAATTTTATTAATCAAAAGCGGATGAAAAAAATTTCGCATAAATAATTAATTTATACAATGCTCTAGTTTAGATTAAAAAAACATCGATGATCAAATTATATGGTTCATTAGAAAAATAAAAATTACTTTTATTCACATTAGAGCAGGGAGCTATTAGAATAAATATCCAGCTCCAGAGTAGTTATTAGAATAATATCATATAGAGATTTATAAGAATAAATGTTCAATTTGGAAATGCAATTATTTTTTAATTTTATAATTCACTCACTTATTAGATAATTAAGAATTGTTGAAGCAAATAATAAAATAACAATCGTCTTAAACTTTGATATTTGAAAAAATTTATTTTATAGCGCTAGCTTTTGTTTAAAGATTTTTTAAGTCGAAACGAGCGCGAACGGTATTACTTTAAATCGTTTCCAAGCATCTCGCCTTAATTTCGGCTTGCCGCAACAAAACGTCCGTCGAGCTTAATACCGTTGAACCTCAGCCCCGTTCCAGCTCCGAATCTCCGCAACGCGCCGTTCCAAAATCCATCGAGCGAAAAGCCGGATGGAGCCGGGCGTCGCGCGCAGTCCGCGTCCGCGCCAAAAATTAAGGATTCCGGCGAAGTATATAAGAAGGCGGCCGATTTCACCCTGCTTACGTTGGCGGCGCGGCGCAGGCACCGGACTCGTTCGGCGGTCCAAGAGAGAGCTTCCGCAGAGACGCGGAAGAGAGATATTCCGGCGACGGCGGCGGCGGCGGCGGCGTGTGTCGCTGCTCCTGACGTCCGCGCGACCTAAGCTGCCGTTGACACATTTCTTGATATTCGCGAGCGGCGCGAGCACGAAGCGGGGACTTTAAGTATGCGCCGGCTCCGCGAGCTTCGCCGCACGCCTCGATGGACGCCATCGCCGCTTCGGAAAGAAGCGGGTAGCGTCCGCCGGAAGCGCGGTTCGTTGGTTACAGTGCTGCGGGACGAGGTGACGGGAGATGCAGTGCTGCTACCGGGAGTGATGAGAGCTTCTAGCGGAGACCTTCATTTTTTCCAAATTTCTTATAAATTATTTATACTTTTCAAACGTAAATTGTATTGCAATACTGTCAAATATATCGCTGATTTTGTATTTCAAATTCTGCCCAGATCGCTGCTAAAAGCTATTGTCTGACAATAGTTTATCAATCAGAATCAGAAAATTGATAAATATTTATTCACTCTCAATATCTGAACCTGCCTGTCAACAGCCAACAACAAACCGCAAATCCGCACGCTCCGATAAAAGCAGATTATTGTATTAGATCCCGGGCACTCGAGGCGGCATACACAAGTCCCCGGCGCGTTCCCCGAACGAAAGGATCATCGAGCACCCTCGCGAGCGCGCGGGGCAGAAAACGATCGGGAGGTGAAATTCTGCGGCCCTCTCTCGCGCGTATAATAAGCGATGGAGCCTCTCTCCTACCGCCTCGTCGTCGCGCTGGCGCCTTATATATACGGGGCGCGGGGCGCCGAGAGGAGCGCCGTCCGAGACCTGCAAGCGAAAGCGCCGGATGATTATTTCGCGCCGGGGAAAGCCTCGCCTCGGGATTGAATCCCGGAGCTTGAAGGGTGCTCGAGGCCCGTCGCCCGTCGGACGGACTCTCTCTTTCCCTCTCGGCTTTCATCCCCCGCGAGAGAGTCTATATATACGCCGGGGCCGCTCCTTTTCTCCCGAGCGACAAGAGGGGGGGCAGAGCCTCTTTATCTAGCCGCGAATAATCGGACAATTTTCCGCGTCACCACACTCGTCTTACCGATAAGCGCACGCTTCGGAGGCGCCGGCGAAAGGAGAATTTCGTGGGCAAGCCCGACGATGTCTCTCTCTGTGCGGTGCCTGCTGGCTATTGGGAGATTGAGGGGCCGCGCGGCGCGAAATTGCGCTCATTCTCCGCGCCTTTTTTTCCGGAACGAGGATTGTCGTCGATTTTTCTTTCACTGGCCTTGTCGCGTAAGTGCATTATGTTGTAGTTGGAAAGGGTTTTTAATTGCCGAGACAGAATTGTTTTTGTATAACTTTTTATAGTACGAAACTACCATCAAACCTGCGGGACTAATGAATGAAAAAACATTCGATATTCGGCGAATGAAACTAATCACCGCGACAAATTCGCTCCTCGATATCCGCGTCAAAATCCATCACGCTCCGTAGCATATTTTCGAAAACCCGCGAGAGCGAGAGAGCCGCCCCGGCAAAATATACAGCTCTCCGGGTCCTGCAAAAAAAAAGGAGGAAGGATCGCGCGCGAAAAAGCTCGGAAAATATTCCTACTAGAATCGGCTGTAAACTAAGTCGTTTGTCACGCGGGGCCCGGGCGTGAAATATCTCCGGCGGCACTCTGTAAATCCGCGCGCGTTATCTGGCATCCGCGTCGAATCGCGCGCGCGGCCGTGCTCGCCTTTTTTCCGCCGCGGCTAGCAAATAGTGCACCACTCCGAGCCCGGAAGTCGCCCCGTCAAACGGAGAGATGGGAGGAGGGCGCGCGTGTCCGGACACGGGAGGAAAGACAGGCCGATTCTATTTAGCGCTCGCTCGCTCGCTCAGTTTGACGGGGTTTATTGGGCCGACGGGGAGAGAGAGAGAGAGAGAGTGGGTGCAACAGGTTCGGGTTAGACTGGAGTGTGCTCTCTCACCACCATCATTAGTCAACGTCACCACCCGACTGTGTACCTCCGCTTACTACGCTCGGCTAGTTGCCGCCGCCGCTCACTCTTCCCCCTCCGCGCCCTTTTCCGTCTAGTCTCTGAACACTTGACTCGGCTCTCTCTCCCTCTCTCTCTCTCTCTGTGTACGTCTCTATGCGTTCGCTCTCTTGATCTGCATCCATTTGCCGGCCGGCCGGGGAGACGCTGACAAAATGATTTTGTCTTGCTTTTGAGAGTTAAGCTCGCGGGCGCAGTTAATTTGAAAATCATTAACGAGTCGGGCTGCGCTGGAGTGAGCGGCGTCCGTATATATGCGCTTGCGCGAATTAATGGATTTCGCGCGCTATGCGGATTTATGCGAATGGACGCTAGGCCGAGCAGTTGCTTGAAAATTAATGGCGCTACTCGAGTTAAGTCAGTATCAATTAAGACCCTGATTCATTTTCCGACAATGGATTTTGTTTGCTATTAAACGGAAATTATTACTTTTTTTAGGGTTTCCATCTTATTGCGGATGAAATTTCACTGGTTTTCTTCAATTATTTTATAAAATATTTTTTTCTTACAAGTAATTGTTCGAAGGTTTTTATCGAATAAGTTTAACATTACGCATATAATTCTTAAAGTAAATCTTTGCAATTAAAAACTCGATGCTGCTTGCATTTTATAAATAAATTATCGACCTTAAAAATTGAAATACAAATTTTCATCGAAAGTTTAAGAAAAGATTTCCTCGCCAAATTTTTCGTTTGAAAAAATACGTGCGTATATATACTCCTTTCGCAAACGTACACCCGCGAAAGAATTAAAACCGAAACTCGGGCGCCCGAAGCCGAGAAGCCGCGAGCCTCGTAAGCGAGACACGTGCCCGAAGAACAACAAGTATACAAGAGCGCCGCGCGCAAGCCAGTCACGGGCGCGGAAGATCTCGCGATTAGTCGCCTTAGAGTCTCAGTTCGCGAAGATGACGACTCCTCCCCGGCGTTCCTCGCCGCTTCTTCGAAAGCTCGGCCGCACGTTTACAAGCCCTCCGGAAGCGGGCCGTAATCGTAATCCCCCATTGTTGTCGCAACGCCGCGCGCGCGCTCCCGAGCTTTGGGGGCGCGAAGGGCGGAATAGCCGCGCTCTCTCCTCGCCAAACTAAAGCTCTTTCCAACAAATCCACCGCCTCATTTAGCCCGGAGGGGAAGGATTAGCGCGGATGAAAGGCCGCGCCGACTTCTTGCCTACGCCTCGTTTCTGACCGCGTGTACACGCGCGTATGCTAATTCGCGTGACTGCGCGAGAGCCGCGTAATAACCAGCCGGGGCCTCTCCCCCCCGCCCGCGAGATAAGCGACGCGGTTGAGCGGCCGCCGAGAAAACAATACGAGAAAAAGCACGGGGAGCGCCGGGAGGGAGGAGGATGCGATTATTGTTTCGAAGCGGAGCCAAGCCGGGGGCAGGAAGAATATCTGCGAGGACTGGCGGTCTTGGGTGTATTAAGAGCTTTTGACGAATAAGCTGGTAATTTACGACGGGTAATGTGTAGTTGAAGGATTAGCCTTCGGGAGCTAAGAAAATGAATCTGGTTATTCTTAAATAACTTTCTCTTCGTTTTTTTCTTTTTTTAATATTAACGATTTTTAAAAGGATTGAAAATTTTAATTGATTTCATTCGTATCGTAGTGAATAATATTACTATACCAGAAAAGAATATTTCCCAAAATATTGTTCGTGTAGTGTTAAAATATCAGATGCATAAAAAAATCAATCTCTAACATTTTCGCACTACATTTAAACTCCAACTAGTCTGATCTGATTTCGATTAAAGAAAAAAAAAAAAAACTCGTTAAAAAAGCACAAAAGCGAAAACTCTCAGCAGCGGCAACAGCGGCAGCCGAGCGCTGATCGCGACGCAAACTCGAGGCGAAAGATAAAGCGGAGCATTGTGCGAAGGCTCCGCTGGATCTTGGCCTGCGCCCGCGCTCTCACCTATTCTATATGGGAAGGTTGAAAGCCGCTGTCAACATCTCTCAGCGGCCACTACTCGCCCCAGGGCGGCGCAGAGGGAGCGGCCGGGGCGGGCAGCGGCCGTGCGCAAACCTCGTTATCAACCGCCGGCCATTAGAGGGCCCAAGGCGACAAAACGCGCGCCGCCCGACAAAGTGCCATCTTTCCCGAGCGATTACGCGCCGGCGTGTCGATGCTGCCGCGCGCCGCACTTACGTGCATACTTTTCTTGTACTTGTCCGGGGAGGCCGGCGCCCCGCCTGCGAGAGGGAGAGAGAAACAAGCCGCTAATTCGATTGCCGCGCACGCTAATTCTTCCTGATGCATGCGAGAGCCCCGGCCGGCTCCTACGACGCCGAGCCGGAGGACCGAGGAGTCTATAGAGACCCTCGAGCGCGCGCGATCAAGTCCGAGCCGCTTTTGTTCTTTCGGCTAATGCGCCCTGACGTTTTATTGAGAAATCTCCTTTTTCCACGGCTACGCGCGTTCCGGGGGCCATTGCGCTTTTTCGTTAACGACCTGCTTTTACACTTTCTTTTTGAGCAAGGCGGGAAAAAGAAACGGTGTAACTGCGAAGGTACTCTAAAAACTAATACTTTACAGAACGCGCGAATGTCGGAGTATCTTTTTTTTCGGTATTTTCGAAATAATTTTTTAATAAAATGAAAAGTATAATTTAAAATAATTTCTAAGCCATTCATTTTCGACCGATCTAAATTAGCAAAGCAGATGCCCACACGACGATACGAATGCAAAGCGTTGGTAAAAACAGCAGAACCGTAATCGGGAGGCTAATTAATTAGAAAAAAGTGCGCCGCGTTTCTCCGAGCCCCCCGCTCGCACAATGATCCATAAATAGAGATTCACTTTGCAAAAGTAACGAGATCGCAATCGCTTGCGAGCCGCATTGGCGCGCTGCGTCGGCTTGGGATCCGGTAGATTTAGCATTACAAAAAGCAGAAATGACGCCCGGCGATATTCATGCCCTCCCGCTCTGGCCGGCGGCGGCGGGGGCGGCGCATTAAAAAATTGGCAAAATGGAAAGTACAAATCATCGATCGTGTCGCGCTGAGCGCCGAAATTCTGCCGGCGGCGGCGGCGGCGGCGGGCGTTGCATTTGCAGTAACAAAATGCGAAGCTCGCCGCGCGCGCCCGCGTTAATTCCCGTCCATAAAAGCCATCGACAAATCAAACCGGGCCGACGTGATTCACTGCCGACATAAATACAACTAGATCAGCGCGTGTCTACGCGCCGCGAGAGAGAGAGAGAGAGAGAGAGAGAGAGAGCCGAGAGAGTGAGAGGCATGAGCGATGGCTCGCGCCGCGCGACCGATGAATCAGGATGCACTGGCGTTTCCACCGTGTCATCTTTCCGGTTATCATTACTGTAAACTCGCGCGCCGAATCGCCGCTGCCCTCGTCGCCGTCCCGACAAAAAATGGCGAATAAAGGAAACAATGACGCGAATAAATCAGATTTTCGCGAGCGCGCAAACGGGGACGCTGCAGTTGTAGTGGCCTCCGCCCCCCCAGCGAAAGTGGCTATTATGCGTCGGCTCTGTATTTGCGTCCGATGCGATATATGGCGCCAGGAAAATATTTATCAATTTCGCTGCAAAAAGTATCGAATAGTGTAACCAAGTGTCGGGCAATTTATAGTTTCGGCCTTTTTTTCTTCCTTTATTGAATTATTACGTCATTCCTGGTGACGTTAATTTGCAATTCACGAATTTTTCGAAATTTAATGCTTTAACCAATAATAGCGCCAATTTAGGTTATGTCAAATAAGATATATTTCAAATCTTAAAATTGGCTCAATCGTTGAGACTTAATTGTCGATCGTGCAATGCAGATAAATTGGGGAACTGTTCATTCGGCAGTATTACTACTAGATTTCGAAAATAACTCACACGTTATTATTCATTGCTGTCAGTGCTGTGTTTAGCTTTAAAATACATCATTTAAGCGTCATTTATTCGAAAAATAATTTCCCGAAGCCGGGCGACTAAATCTCTCGCGACCCGGCCGAGGGATTAAATTTTCCTTTTGCGTCCTCGTCATTTGATAATCTTCTCATAAAAATCTTTGATGCATTAACCCTTATCTCGGCGGTAAGGGACCGCTAGCGGGGCTCCAGCGATTCGTCCTATATTTGCTTTTTTTTCCGCTCTCACTCCTTCTCCTTCGCCGGAGGCCGTCCTTTCTCCCGCACCCCCATACATCCTCTCCCCTCTCCCTCTCTCTCTCCTCCGCAGCTCGGAGGAAGACAGAAAGAGAAAGGAGGCGAGATGAAAGAGACTTTTTTAAGACGGAAGGGGGCGAGTTTAAGCCGAAGGAAAAGACAGCACAGTGGCCTGCAGGCCGACGAGTAAGAGCAAAGCCCGTCGCTGTGTGGCCTTTAGTTCGAAAAAGGCCCATAAAAGCAAGTGGGGTGGAATAACAATAAACTATCCGTATAAATCTTCTCGAGGGACACGAGCTCGCGCGCGAGCTGCTCCTGATAGCGGGAGAGAGAAAGAGAGAGAGAGAGAGCGAGCGAGAGCGCTCTCCCGATTATCTCGGAAAATGCGTTTCCTTTCGAGAAAAACGACGACGGCGGAGAGACGAGCGCGGGAGCCGAGCAGCGCCCCGACGCTGAAACACCGTCGAGGAAGCCGGGGAATCTACGTCGTCGTGAGGGGGGGAGGGGGGAGAGACAAGGACACCGAGAGAACCACGGGATAAGGGACGTTCGGGAGAAATTTAGGGCTGGCTGCCGTGCGGTTTGATGGAATGCAAATTTTTAAGCTTCCGCCTAAGTGGGCATAAGTTAGGCGCGATAATGTTTACATGCTGGCGGCATGAATATTAACGAGTCCCCGTAATGGATTCAGCGGTAAACTTGTAAATTTTTAAATATAAGCCTTTTTCTTCAAGCGATCGAGTTAAAGACAAATTATTGATATATAAAACGGTTTTCTGCGATTGTTTAAAAAATAGTTGTAAATAAAAAAAACCAACACTCGGGCTTAACGCCCTTATTTATCTAGCGGCGCTGAGTATTTTTAGGCAACGTGCAAGTGAAACAATGGCAATCACATCAGGCAGATCGCGTTGGCGAGAGCGCCGCTGCAGCGAATAGTTCGCAATATAATATGCGCCCTTCCGTGATTTATGGCGGAGTCATATTCCAATACAATAGAAATACCGCGATGGATGTTTCGACATTGGGAGAAAATGACAACCCGAGCGCGTTCACTCACGTTTGATGGAACGAAAGCAATTACGTAAGTGAAAAGCGCTATGGATTTTTTTTTTATCGCGACTCTCTGAATAAATCAAATAAACGCGGCTCGTTAAATGAAGTAAGTCGTTATTCATAATAATTCTGGAATAACTGCGCGATTGAAAAAATGACTGCGTTTACTCAATCGGGTCGAAATAATACTCGTATTTCATCGGTTTGCACAGACGAACTCTAATCCATCTCAAAACAATTCTCGGCGAGCTCTGCAGTTTTACTGGGTTTCTTATTCAATATTTTCGAAAATTTCTTCGGAACAAAAGTTGTACTTTTCCGCAGCAATTGCCCGGAATTCATTGTAATACGTCCTTCAGTGTATATATAAGCGGAGCGAAAAGGAAATGGGAGCGAGACGGAAAGGGCGGTCTGATCGAAGTAGTACGCGCTCTGCGTAGGAATCGCGATAAATCGAGCGTCGGTGCTTGCAAAACAATCCGGATATCCGTGGACTCTTTGGAAAATCTTGCAGCGAGCAGCTCCTACGTCAGATCGGTCTCTCTCGCAGTCAATGGGCAGCGCGGCGGTGCGGAGGGTGGCGGGGTGAGGGGGGTTATCCCTGCGAGGCTTTATAAACTATTCCTGTTGTCTCCTTGGGTATTATTCCGACTGTTGATTTATCGGCTGCCATTAATTACCGGGCTGCGCCTTTATTCGTTCCGCCGAAGGGACGAACCTATTGCTCACCGGTTAGACGCCAATTCAGTGCCATTGTTCTTGCGTCGTTCACACACATTCTCCGCGGCGCCGGCGACGATCATAATTTTTACCCCCTCCCCTCCTTTTCCATCCCTCCGCCCGTCTATATTTCTCGCCTTCTCTCTGGCTTTTCTTTCCTGAAATAGACGAAAAAAAAAGGAGGCCGAACACAGAGAGAAGGAATAAAATCCAAGCGCCGCGCGCGTCGCCCATCCCGGAGAAGAAGGGTTTACTGGAGCAGCGCCGCCGCCGCTGCCGCCGAGAGGGAGAGAGAGAGAGAGAGGGAGAAAAAGAGTGAAGGGAGCACAAAGGAAACGCCGGAAAAGAGCGCGTGCAAGGATCGAAGTGGGCGTCGCGCGAGGGAGAGACGTTTTTCCTGCAAGCGCGCGGGTGAGAGAGAGAGAGAGATGGAGAAATATTTTTCTGCCTCTGTAGATAACGCACGTGCACCTGACCATTTCTTTTTGCCGCGCGCTGCTTCCTTCCCCCTTGTCCTTCCTTTTTTCGATACTTCACGAGCGCGCGCGGACTTTTCTTTGCCCTCTCTTCGGCTCGCCTTTTTTACCCCCCCGGGAGATCGCAGATAATTATGCGACCCGATTTGTTTATGCCGCCGCCTCAACCCGCGCAAATAAACATTTTCGAGCTTAAATACCTTTTTTTCTTGCTATCTGCTCCGGAGTGAAATAGAGAAGGCGAAATCTGATTAAATTTTTTTAAATATTCCAAGAAGCCACGTTTCATTAAAACTGTTTTTATTTGCTTTTGGCAACTGATGCTGCTAAGTAGCCCTTGATTTCTTGCAACACTCTTCTTAATATAAAGAATAAAATAAAGAAAAAGTCTTGAAAGTAACAAAATCATATCTCATTTTAGTCTTGCATATTAAATGCATTAGCTTATATCGACGTTCATGAATCGACTGATCGAAAAAGGCGAGAGGGCCCGCTTAGAAAAGACAAGTAGCAGAGCAGGGGTTTCTTGTCCACTTTGGGTTTCCCTCGCCGCAAAAAAAAGAGATAACACTCCGAGCTCGCAGGCGGCTAATTAAATATGGATGGCGATATCCGGCGCGGCCGTATTGCCGGGATGCGCGCTCGGCGTTAACCCTTTTCGCGGCAATTAGCGAGCGGCTGCCTCTCGTTTACTGTTGTTCACGAGCGGCGGAGAGCGGCTTCGCCTCTCTCGTCGGGCGGAAAGGAGAGAGAGAGAGGGCGAGAGCCTGGATTATTTCATCCGGCACGTAATATCGCCTTGTAATATTCGCGCAGCCTGCTGTTTCAAACTGTTTGCCGCTTTCTTCGCGCGCCGTCCCGCGTTCGTGGGAGAGTCGCTCGTTACAAAGAATCCGGAATTTCCACGGCTGAATTTCAATCTCGAGAGCCCGAGAGATGGGGCGGGATATTTTCTCTGGTTAGATGCTCCGCTAGCTCCGCGAGAGAATTTAGTTTTTCCATTTTTAATTTCGTTTTTTGTTCCTAAATTGGTAAAGAAGCTGGTGGGAGATGCAGCGTCTTATAAGCATTGTGAATGCTTTTAAAAAGAATATTCATTTTGTATGCGATTCAGAAAAATAATTTTGTCGATTGTTTTACACATAAGAACAATCTAAATTGAATAAATATTTCACGTTCAACGATAAAATAAAGTTATTAAAGAATAAATAAATAGCCCTATTAATTGTGATGACAGAATTTTCATTCATTACTTTTTTAAGAGCAGGATTAAACAGTTCAAGGTGAATTGTTGAATTCAATAAAATAAAACTAAAAGTATTGAAAAGCAACATGAAACTTGCAAACTCAAAGTAGTCAACATCGTTTTTGGTCAGACACTCGTCAAACCCAATGCAGCCTACCAAATACACTTACTTGTGTTACATTTGATATTTACATCGAAAATTTATTTCACTTGTAAAATAAAGCAGTCTCGACTGATAAAAGCCTTCTGTCATTTAAAAAGTGAAAACGATAAAAGCAACCTAGATTTAACAGCCGCGCAAAATTCCCGTGGGCGAGTGAAGCAAGCGACAAAAGGTGACGCAAACTAACGACAATTGCATTATGTCTATTCCGCGAATAACAAAATGTTTTTGCGCGGAGAGAGAGAGAGAGAGAGAGGAAGCTTGATATCACGGGCTCGCTCGCTCGGCAATCGCGATTTTCCGCCAGCAATCTGCGCGCTTCCGAAATGTAACGAGCGCGGCGTGCTTGTCGCAGCGCGTAATTCGCACGGGCCGGCGGTTGACAGCTGACGGTTTTGATGCGAGCCAGCAGCGAGCCCTGACAGCCGTCAAATGTGAATGTTTTCCGAGCTTGACGAGCGAGCGCAACCTAAAAGGCCGCCGCTCGGAGCGGGAGAGAGAGAGAGAGAGAGAGATAGGGATGGCCTGCATTTCGCTCTCTCGCGCCCTTCTGCTGGAAGTGATTTAACGAGATTCGCGTTTTAAAAATCGAGTAAAAATCTTCGGGTAAAATCACGCAAGCTGAAACGTCCCTTCCAAGCTCGACGCCGGAGCGTAAATATTTTCAAAAGTCATTTGTCACGCGTAATCATCCAAATGCATATCGATTTAACGTTTCGGCATTTTTTTTACCCTCCCCCCTGTCGCGTTAAGACAGGAGCGGTGTTTTAATTCGCGCTGCAATTACGTTTCGCGCGAAATTATTATGAATATTAATTGAAATTTATTGACAGCTGATGATACGAGTCTGAAAGAATCTGTCTTTATGGATATATTCTGATTTTCGGATAAATTAGGTTTTTAATAATAAAAACTTAATTTATCCAAAAATCAGAAATATATTCAATTTAAACTATACAAAATTTAAGCAAATAATTAGTTGCGGCAGTTTCTCGCACATATATACTGTTAATATTCTGTTAATATAATAATAGTATATATATTATGCATATGCAATTGAATATTGATTTTGTACAAAAACTAAAGCACTCTTCTTTACGACTCCAAATCTTGATTAATCCTTATGTAATAAAAATGTATTTACTAGTTGTGCACATCGCACGCCCTTAAAAACTCCATAACATCCCTAAATTTAGGATCGAACAGGTGTAGGAACCGAAAAGAACAACGTAGAAGAAGCCGAGCCTATCGGAAAGGGCTAATCGGCAATGACGATTCAGCGATAAAAAAGAAAGCAGCAGGAGGAAAAATTATAACGAGGACGAAGATGCGGCGAGAGTCTGGCGCAGTGGCGGCGGCGGTGGCGAGAGAGAGAGAGAGCGAGAGCAGTTATTTGTCACGGTAAGCGGCCTTTCTCGCAGTATTATTTCCCGCAAAGTGTTATTAACTGCCCTCATATTTTGCCCCCTTTTCTCCTGTTTTCTTGTTTCCCCCGCCTGCTCTCGCATGCAGCGGCCGCACTCTTATACGCGCTCGCTCGCGGCCGCCTCTCTTCTTTTTACAATCGTTAATTGTCATGCTCGTTCATTTCGGGGGACTAAGCAAGTCGCGGCCGAAGTGGAGCTGGTCGCGCGCCGGACCCCCCCGTCGGTTATTTAGCGCAAGTTCAAACCTGACAAACGGCCGGCCGGCAGTATCTCAGGAATACCTTCCTATCGTATATATACCGAGCGAGGGGGGGCTAAACAAGCTAAGCTCTAAGCTTTTTCGCGCAATTTCGCGTATTTATATCGCGGGAGAGCGGGGAGGAAACCCGCTGCTTGGTTATGATTATTAGGCACTGAAGGCCCGACTCGAACGTGTAAGGCGAATGTCTGAATGATAATGATTATGATGGCGCTGTCGTTAGATATAAGAATATCGTCCCTTATCTGCAAATGTTTAGCCAAATTATGTTACGGTAATAAAAGGCTTGTTGTTTTTTAATGTCTTATCTTTTATTTTCATAATTTTGATTCGCGTTTAAAAAAAATTCTTCGTCATAATTAGCTTTATTTTATTGAGGAGCTTTATGTAGGGAGATTAAATTTTATTCATGATGCCTATAAGTGCAAGAGGTAATATATAGAACTAGAAGATGGTTCCTGTCAGTCCGAATTTGGGAGCTGGAGAGTTCCTATGACAAATCGTTCTATCATTACAGCTCTCCCCTTCGTTTTGTGCGTTTCTTTTGACCTCCGCCAATCCGACATCTTTTACTAGATACGCGCTGACAAATGAAAGATCTTAGCCGCCTTTCAAAGCCGTGAGATGCTTTTTATTTTCCGATTGATGCTTAACCGCTGGTTAATAATTACTAAAATATCTAAACTGTTTTGCGGAAATTAGTTATAAATTATTAACAGATAATATTTTATTACAATATTGTATACTCAATATTGTAATACTGTAATGAAATAAGTATAATAAATATACAATGTTGAAGTTTTTTTCTTATTTAATAAAAATCACCTAATGTTTTACGATCTGCAAATTCACTAATCGAAATTCGATTATAATTAAAACGAATATACACTGCTAATAAAAAAAGCGTGAAAAAAAAGACAGCATATCGGGCGGCAGAGATTAAGACAAGCAGTGCGAATCGTAGGAAAGGGAGGAGAGAGCGCTTAGGGCAGACTGCACGTCGCTGCCGCCGCGTCGTCGTCGCTGATCCGAGCCGGTGTGTTTACACGCGGAAACCGCATAGGGAGCCTGCCCGGTGATTGATAGTGGTTTGATTCAGTCAGCGCGCGTTCGCGCGGACTCTCCGCCGGCGGGCCGAAGCTCTCTCGCATTTTCCGCTTGATGCGACAATCGTTTATCATTGCTATACCGACTATAAACGCACCCAAGACGACTCGACTCGACTCGACTCGTACGTTTCTTAGCTTTCGTCCCCGGTTTCTCGGCTCGGGCTAATTTTTTATCGATAGTTTTTTTCTTTTTTTGTTACTTTTTGAAAAAATAGAGCTCTCCTTTGAGATTTTAGTTTAAAAGTTATTTTTACATGTTTATATTTGTTGAAAATACATTACAGAATACTTTAAGAACTTACTAATTTTCTGCTTACTAGACAATGGAAGATGTGCATAAAATTAAGCAGCAGTTTTTTTTATTTAAAAAAAGGAGATATTTGATTTTCTTGGGGAATCTTGTTAATGAAGACCACAGTCGATAGCCATCGAATTAAAAGTCGACGAGTTCAACAGTGCGAAATTCTCATACAGGAGAGGAGAGAGATAGAAAACGAAAAACGAAAGAGGGAAAGAGCAGCAGTTGGCCATCTTTGTGACTATTCGGGCAGTCAGCGGAATAATCCCCTTTGTCCGTGCGGCTGGGCAGAGAGAGGGTAGAAAGGGCGTCGGTTCAATTAGTTTTTTCAAATAAACGTTTGTTTCCTTAACGCGCGAAATCGTAAAGTAACGGCATGTGAGGCTGAGAGATATACACGGTTGGAAAATGAACTGAATTCATTGCTTCTTAGGAAATCGAGAATGAATGCATATTTTAAATAATTAAATAGTTGCGCTTTTAGTTATTTTTGTTTAATGTAAGATAATGAAAAATATGAAATATGAAGAATTATGCAAATAAATTCATGATCAAAAGTTGCAGTTGAGGATTTACATTTATTTTAAAGTGTAAATTAAAGTATTAAAAAAAATTATAATTAATATAAGCGGCGTAGAAGAATTAAACGTGTCGACATATCAAGTATACATTAGATAAGTAAACACAAAATAAATGTACGAAACGTTGTGCGAAAAACAACTGATAAAGCGAATAACATGTACACGACAGAGTTTTAAATTTTGCCCGGTATAATTGCAAATTTTGTAATGGTGTACAATTGTTTTACATTCTACACAATTTTAATTTCGGCCACTCATTTTATTTTTCTAAAGCCTCTACCACAAGAAACTGCTATCGCTTTTTTTTATTAAAATTTATAAGCCTATATCATTATTTCATTACTCGAAATGAAGGAATTTAAAAGTCTTAAATAAAAAGCACCGTTTCATTTAATAAAATTTGAATACACCGAAAGCATTAGCACTGAATAAAGATTGGAACAAAGGGCAATTGCATTTAACAGGAATCAGAGTCAATAATTCACAAGTATTTCGAGAAGGAAAATGTTGGGTGTGAAATACAATATAACTGGAGCTCCGCGCACATCAGAAGTAGAAGGGGGGGCAGAAAAGCCAGTAGTAAAAGCAAGCCAGCGCGCGCGGCGCGAGCATGCGGTAAGTAATTAACGACACGTTTATACGATATCGTTTTCCCGAAGTGTATAGCGGGGGAGGGAGAGAGAGAGAGAGAATGGAAAGACGAGGATGAAAAGCCCAGAGGCTCGTAGTCGAGCGCGAGAGACGAAAAGCTATATATGTATATATATATACGGTAGGAGAGAGGGCTAGTCTACGGGCAATGAAGAACCCTGCTAATAGGAAGTGCTAACGGTGATACTCTTGAATGTTCTCTCCCTTCCAGCGGCGATTTTATACGGCACATCCAACCCTTCCTTCTTCGCTCGCGCGGGCATATCGTTCCACGGCGCGCTGCTCCGCCGCCGCCGCCGCCGCCGCTGTACTTCTTTCCATTAATTTTTGCTGAGCGCGCCACTAGTTAATATGCATTAAGGGGGCCAGTAGTGTAGGAGGCTAATAAAAGCGGGGGAAGCGCCCGCGGGAGAGGAGCCATTCTCGTTCGGAAACGTAACGCTGATACGTTAACGGACGTGAGCGAGATGCAAGCCGGCGTCGGACTGCTGATACAAGTCACTTTGATGCGAGATTCTATTTTCTTCGTCTCGCTGATATCGACTGGCTTCGTTATATCTTTCCTTACGGTACTTTTGAAAATAGTATTATGTAAATGAGGAACGCTTCTGATTCGCGATTTTTATGAAAATTCTAATGCTTTTTAATTAAGGAAAAGTTTTTTTACTCGTTGGAAATATTTTTTCGAAATTTCTTATTTTATTTTATAAAAGTAGAATATTACATTAAAAAGGTATCGATCGAAAGGTTTCGCCTTAACAAGTTGTTGCAATCGGAAGATTTTTCTTTTATTTTATTACATGTCAAACCAATTCTGTTGCGGGAATTTTCTTCTATTTTATTTTGTTCATTTCAAAATTAAAGAAATTATCTAATTTGAAAAATAAACAACATTAATTGTTACTTAGATTTGAGTGCATTTTTAGAAAAAAAGCAATAATAATTAATCAGACATTTGATATTTTAACGTAAAGAAGCATAGGCGCAAGTAAGAGCACCCGATGGCATGGTTTCGCAGCATAATAATTGGTTCTCTCATCGTACAATCCGCCTCCTACCTTCTTTTATCCACTTTCTAGCTAACCGTCTGCTTGTAATTGCTTCAAAGTGGAAGGGCGACGACGACATCGCGCAGTTAGCGAAACAGCGCCGAGAGACGCTCTAACGGCAAATGAAAGTGCTTTTATAATCAATGTGTGAAGCGCAATTGGTTTTATGATATCTGATTACACGATACTTTCTTTTTCCAAATTATCAATTAGCAGCGCTCTGCCCATTACTTGGGCTCTGCTTTTTCAAGGCACTTAACAAGGAATTTAAAATCCACAAACCCAAAGAAACCTATTTACAATTTCATTCTCCGTTTTCGCAAACAAGTCGAAAGATGAAAATCTTTTCCAATCATTACGAACCCGTCGCTTCGCTTTAACGTCGCAGTCGCGACCTCGGGCTCCCCTCTTCGCGCAAGTAGAGCAGCTCAAGAAAGAGTCAGGCCTCGGAGGAGTAAGCGGCGCTCGAGTCCTTTACCCGCGGACGTACGTTCGTTTGGTTGCGCGCCTCGCGTGGGCTCCTCCGCGCGGATAGTCGCAAATCACTTTAACTGCGGAACGGGAGGCAGTTTCGAGCCGCTAATGGCGTCAAGTGTCTCGGATACCGCGCGGGGTATATACGGGGGGCGCGTGCGAGCGAGCGAGCGCGTGGGTGGGTAGCGTCGTCAAGGAGGTCGCTTCGCCGCCCGCGAGAAAAGGCATAACTCGGCAGATGTAAATCAGGAAGGCGTGTAAATTTAACGCCCGGCGCGCCCGAGCCTCCTCGCTTCTCTTATCCGCGGCGAACGATTACGCAGGCAAGCAGAGAGCTTAAGAGCCGCGCGCAAGCCCGGCGAGCATGATTTGTCGATGGACGGCGGACTGTCAATTAGCAAGATGGATCGGGTCTGCGGGACGAATTCTTGCTGGGGAATGGTTTTTGGGGTGTTTTTAAATTTGTTTTTAGGGCGCTTTGGGATAAAAGCTACCGGGGAACTTTTTTTCATTCGTTGTCAACGTTCAAATAATGTGTCTATAATATATTTGTAATAAGAAAGTAATTTGAGGACATTTGTTAAATTTTGAATTCAGTAAAAGATTATTTTCATTCAAAAGCACTGTCTGTAAAAAAAAACGTAGCATCTACAAAAATTTAATCAAACGCGTTCTCGCCAATGACGAATTTCGCCTCCCAAAAAAAAACAGCGCGGCGCATTCCACAGAAGCAAAAAAAGCAAAAAAAAAAGAAAAAAAAAACTCGAAAAAAGCCGGCCTCTTTCTCTCTCTCTCAAAGGCTATATGACGCGTTTAATGTGTCCGAGAGTAAAGCGTCGCTCGGCGGTGGCGGCGGCGGTCGCGAGAGAGAGCGAAAGAGCCCGGAGAGAACGGTCGCGCAGCGGTGTCCGCCATCCGTTACATCTATAAATCTAAGATAACAATATTGCCGAGCGTCTCGCGAGCGGGGGCCAGTAATGAATGTTTGTACGGCGACCATTAGCGACGTCCGGGGGCTCTGGCCGACGCTAACGCCGCGCCGCGCTGCGGCCCCGCAAAACCATTTCGCGCATATGGGACTTCGCGTCTTCAGCTTCGCATTAAGGGCAGAGTGAGAGAGAGAGAGAGAGAGAGCCGCCCCCCAAACAAAGACGGCCTTCCCCACGGTTATTTTTCGCGGATTTCGCTGACCTTTCCGCTTGCTCTCCTTTCCTCGGTGTGTTAGTTTTACAAATTTTCGGGCGGAATTTTGGCACGATTTTTTAAGAGGACTTAGAGTTTTATGGCTTTTGGGGATGATTTTTTTAAAGGGTTTCTTGAAGTGCTGGACTCGTTGTATTTTTGATTCGCAGTCATTGCATATTTATTATATGCTACCTACAACAGTAACATTTTTTAGTCTATAAACATATTGTTGAATGTATAGTTAAAAAAAATTAATATTTTCATATTACATTATTCAATAATTTTTTAAAATAATTTAAAACGAATAAAAATTACGATGTAGATTATATATGTGACTGATTTACCTTGTACGATTGATTAAAATACTATTTCTTACAGGAACATCGAAAATGATCCAGAGCCATCGATAAATTCGATATTTAATCTGCCCTCCTCAAAAGCGCTCACGTACATCGCTGGGCATTCGAGGGCTGCCTAAATAATGACATCACTTTTGCGCGATTTATTTAACCGCGCTAACGAAATGATCTCGCGGGACGGCTAATTGCGCACGATTTTCAACGCGCGTCCTCGTTTACCGTTCCAACTCCCGGCGAGCGCTCCTCGTTACCTCGCTCTCTCTCTCTCTCTCTCTCTCTCTGTCGCGCGCGAAAGCAGGGGGGTCGAAATGGAGGAATAATTTTTCGCAGCGCTGCGGTTTATTCGCGGCGCTTCCGCGGATTTTTCTCGCCGCCGGTATATGTACAGCGGGCCGATTAGCCGTCGCGCTCGCCGGCCGATTCGACAAAATTATTTATCGAAAATATATTTCAAGCCTGCTCGCCTGTATTATTATGCTCGCGCTCGCCGCCGCCGCCGCCGCCGCTGCTGCTCTCCCTTTCCGAAAGAGTAATTCAATGGAAAGTATAAATATTCATTCGCCGCGAGATTTTAAGTGCGCGCGAGTGAGCGAGAGATGCGGTGATTTACAGCGGCAAAATAATAATTTAATTTCACCGCAGTTTCGCCGGCGAGCGAGCGAGCTGTGCGCGCGCGCCGGGGACGCGAGCAAAATTGCAACGACAAAAATAATAAATAATTTTCGAGCGGCCCGCGATCACTGATGTTGATTTCGCTCTCTTCCTCTCGCTTTTCTATCCCGGGTTGAAAGAGAGCTTTTTTCTCGCTCTCGCTCTCTCTCTCTCTGTGTTGCCGAGCTTCGTTTGACAACATTTTTGCCTGTTATTTATCGGCCGAAATGCCCGTCGGCCATGGCAAAGCTATTTTAATATTGTGATTTTACCCGCGTTCTCGCGGAACATACGTCCGAACTTTTGCCACCCATAAAACCTATAAGCGCTTTGTTGATAAAAATAAATAGCGACAGCGATGATTTTGGATTGTCGGTCCGCTCGGCCGGCCGGCCGCGATTCTCTCCGTTTTAATCGAATTTTAAATGTGACGCGTGTTTCCGCGATTTATTCGAATACTCCGCTTTTTGTACAAAAGTCCAGAGCGTCGCTGTAATCATTTTACTCGCCGCTTTTCTAATCAGTCGAAAGAATCGGCGAAAAATAACGACTCTCTCTCCCCCCCCCCGACGAGGAACGCGACTGCGGGTGAGAAAGCAGAAGCTGAAAAAGGGAGAAAAGGAAGCAGAACCGCGACTCGCTCTCGCGCAAGGAGCATATAAAAAAGGGGCCACATCGTGCGCGAGAAAGCCATAGAAGAAACAAAAGAGAGTCGGGCTGTTAGTCGAGGCAGCTCCGCCAGTGGTATACGTTCACTCGTTCGTTCTGAAAATTGAGATTCACCATATTAGAGGGGGCGGAGGGAGCGAGAGAGAGAGAGAGAGAGAAGTAACCGCAGTTTATTGGCCACGGAGTCTGCGCGGCTGATACAGCCGCGTAATATTCCGTAATAACAATGATTTGGTGTGCGGGGCTGCTGCTGCCGCCGCCGCCGCCGGCTGAGTCTTCCGCGTGTACACTGCGTGCGCCCCTCTCTCATCCTTTTCCAGCGCTTCCGGGGGCGGTTGCCCTAATACTGCCCTCTCTTTCCCTTCCCCCCGCTTTTCTCTCGTCGTCGCTTCTTCTCGCCGAGCTGCGGGCCGAGAGAGAGAGAGAGAGAGAGAGAGAGCGAGAGCGAGCGAGCGAGAAAGAGAGAAATGTGCCCGAGCGGCAGATAGATAGGAGAGAGGGAGGCTGCGGGAGGAGAGAAGCTGAACAGAGCCGAGCCAGCAGCCCGCCGTGAGTTAAGCGTTTAATAAGCTTAATCACGCGACAGATCTGTGAGATACAACTTGCTTCGCTGCAGCAACGGGGTAGCTCTCACACCCCGGGAGCGCCATTTTCACTCTCCTCGTGCCGCTCTCTCTCTGCCTCCTACCACTTCTCCCCCACCCACCCGGGGCCCCGCACACTTGTACCATCTGCTGTTAGTATTTTACCAGCGGTTCTACGAATGCCGCGCTATTAACGGAAACTGTTTATTGCTCCGGCGGATGGTGGAATCCTTCGGATTACGCCGTAGTCGCCATTACCGCCTCTCCGCGCGCGAGGCGCTCTCTTGCTCTCTTTCTGGCGAGCTCTCTTGTTCTTGCTCCTCCTGCACCGGTCCTCCTCCTTTTGTCCCTTTTTCTAGTCCACTTGAACGCGTCACTCTCCTCCTTTCCGGGCTCTTTCCCGATTATGCGCTCTCTCACGCGCGAGGAATCTTGGAGAGTTTGATTTTTTTTTTTTTTTTAGAATTAATTATTTGTAAAAATCCCCACACCTTCATTTGATTGCAAAATATACTTCTTCGATTTCTTTGTATGGTATAACTAAAGTTTGATAAGGCGATAAAAAGGAAACTCGAGAATCGAATTGATTAGAGTACAGTTATCGAAAATTGAATTTGCCGATAAGGGCCCTCGAAAGAAATGAGCGAATGCTTAGTGAATTCTAGGGAGAATTTACGAATGTCCCGCGTCAGCACTTGCGGGCGCCCGCCGTTGGCGCTTGCCTTCGCAGCTGAAATAGTTCTCTCAACATTGATCACGTGACCGGTGCGTCGAACAATGGATAGAATCTACGGATTCTACTTGAAACTGCTCCCAAGCCGTCGACTTCCGCCAGGGGACTTCGGAAGGGCCGATTCATCTTACCGGTGGCAGTCGTCGACGACGTATTCCTGCTCGGGCTTACTATGAGTTCGATGAGAATACGAGAGAGAAGGTTAGGGGATTTCGACGATTGCCGCGTTAAAGAGTTGAAATTCTCTTTCTACGAAGACGGCGATAAAGTCGCGAAATCTGTAAGATAGAAAAATAGTTTATCGACAGATGAGGGAAAATCTCATGTGCTATAAATGACTATACAGTATACAGCAATACTGTAAGCATCACGGATCCTTATTCAAATTAAAATTCTCAAACAAAAATAAAAAAATTATATTTTATCGCTATTTTGTATTCTTGAATTTTTTAAATTGAACAAAAATAAGTTTATAATGTGACTTTCCTTATTTAAGTAATTTAAATATATCACAGTACAGTTATGTAAACCAAATTGGCTGTGATATCGTTATTGCTCCCCAGAGCGTACTTTTCCTACATATTAGTGCAATAAATATGTGTTTAATAATACACCACAACACAATAATAAAAGACATTTTTTTATCAATTAACGAGAGATCTTTAACAAATTTTTGTTAAAAATCAATATTCACGAAGACGGTGCATCCAACGAAAGAGATATTGAAAACGCTCCTAACCGCGGGAAATCCGCATTATTACAAGCCCTCTTCATTCGCCGTTAATCCCTGCGTTTTCAGGCGCAATGCAGGCTATTTTAGCGGGAGTGAGCGATGACGCCCTTGAGGCAAATCCGCGGTTTCACGAGGCGCGCGCTCGCTCTGACAAATGCATTCGGTGTCGGTGTCGAAGCTCCCCACCCCCACCTCCCGCTTGTCTCACGACGAGTCGCGGGAGACCGAATGCAGGTGTTAACGACTCTTGCCTCGTGATGAATGACTTCTTAATCGCCGCCGTCTTCGAGCCCGTCTGAGATGAATGCCTTTTTTTGAGTATTCACATAATAACGCTCCATTTTTCTTCGCCTTATGTTTTTTTTTTAACTCGAGGAAAACACTTTATTTCTTTCAAGAGGTTCTATTATTTTATCAACGATATTTCAGTTTGAAAATGTTGAATTAGCTTTTTAATTATGATAATTCATATAGTCTGACCAAACATAGTTTTAATCTACTTATTCACTTGCATAATTATGTTGTGTAATGCCGCTTATGTTATTGAGGCTTTTATGATAATATTTATAAAAACACTGCGTTTATAATTATTAGCAATTGGACAAATAATATGCTGTTAATTCCCAGAAAATAAGTAAACAAAAAGTCGAACGTACAAGTGAAGCGAAAAAGGAAGAGGACGCCGAAATGGGAAGGAAGCACTGCATCTGAGAAGCTGAAAAAGCCGGCGGAGCTTAATCCACGTAAGAATAAGCGAGGAGAGAAGGAAGAAGCTCGAGATGAGAGCTGGAAAAGGGACTTTGAGCGCGCAAAGCGAGAGCAGCCGTCTTCGTAACGAGCCGGTCTCGCGGACGAGTTTTGATTTCAATTGTCGGCCCGGTTACACAGAGACGGAAAGAGCGCAAAAAGCGCCCTGGGCCGAAAAGGAAGGCAGAAAAGTAAGGGCTCTCCCTCTCTCACTCTCCTTGAGGCACGCAGCTGTCGTTTCGCGAAAACTTGAGCAATTTCCGGGCTGAAGGCGCGACGCGCCCGCGGCTTCTCGCTCGCCAAAACTTGTTAAATGTGCGTGTCGCGCCGGAACCGGGGAGGAGGAGAGCCAGATATTCTGCGGCGCTGTACGCGTCTTTCCTAATTATCTCGACGGCTTTCTAATTGACGCGTCACGTCAGAGAGCGATGATCTCTTTGCGCGCGTCTGCCGGCGTTCGAAGCCTATGACACGGCAGTTTAGGAAAGTGATATGGGATCTCTATAGTAGGACTGCTTTGGCAATACACTCTTGATATTGGCTTGAGCAGTTGAACTCTGACATCTTTAATTTATACTTTTAAAGGAGTTAAACTGAACTGAGAATTAGAAAGAATTAAATGGATTTGACATTTTACAAATTTGTTTTATTTTTCAAGTCATGAATTTAAGTATTTAATCGAAATAATTATTCTAATTACGTACATTAACAGCTAAATAAATTGTATAACAAATACGCATTATCTTATACCTGAGTTACTTTTTTCGTAAATTAGAGATGAATAATAATTAAAAAATAAAAATGAATAGATTATAAACCATCAAAAAAATCAACAAATTAATTATAATGAATCTATTAACTGTAAAACTTCACCTTAAAATAGAAAAGTTTCTTTATTACACCAATCCGAAAAATAAAATTCCCCAGCTAATAACCAAAACTAAAAAATGACAATTTAATTCATTTCGAAAAGACAACGGCTAAGACTCTTCATCTTAACGATTGCATTAAAGTAAACGAGCCCTCGACGGGTCGGTCGGCGCAGGAAGGAGGCGGGAGGGGAGGCGAGCGCGCGGGCGATGAAGTGACGAGCGACGGGACTCGCCGTTCGGCCGCGGCGACGTCGAGCGGCAATCATCATTAATTCAGTATTCCTGACAAATGAGGGGGTATTCGCGCTGCCACGGATAAAGAGCCACGGATTTAGCCCGCCGGGAAGAATGCGATTAATTTTTCTTCAAGCGAATTCGTCCGCCGCCGCTTCTATTCGGCCTCCTCTACCTCTCTCTCTCTCTCTCTCTCTGCGTCCGGAGTATATATATATACGTATTACAGTGGTCCCAGTGCGATTCCGCAAATGCCCTTAATAAAAGATACGCTTCGTCTCTTTCGTCTCTCGGTTTTTGTTGCATTTGTCGCCGCGAGGAGAGCTTGACGTATCCTAAATTAACATCTGCGTTTCGCGAGGTTTATTGCTCGATTAGCTGCACTTAATTTTCTACGGTTCAATGTTTCAATAAATAGCGTTAAATTGCAGGTTGAATTTTTCAAATTAATTTGTCTAAGAAATTTAACGTTTCCCCAAACAATCTTAATTAAACCAAGAAAAAAAAATTAATTTTACCAGTTTACTTTCGTTCCAGCCAATCCCAACAAAACTCTAAAGAATCCAATTACCAATGAATCACCGAAAACGCCCATCAAATAATCTCATCTCGCCCATCGCAAAAAGTACTCCATAAAGCAGCGCAAAAGCCCATCCTCGAGCCCATTCGAGCGACGCTCAAAAAGCAAATAACAATGAAGATAAGGCCGAAGTCAAAGCGGCCGAGTCTCCGCGCCGACGAATAAATTCGAGCCTCGGCCGGAGCGACCTTGACGAAAAAAGAGCCGCATCGGAAAGAGGAAACAAAAGCATCGTAAAGAACAATTTTCCAAAGGGCTCTAAAAAAAAAGAAGAAAAAAAAACTCGGGGCTCCGCAAGTAAAAATCCTTGTTGTATAACGCGGTCGTGGGGGGAGAGAGGGGCTCTCGATGACTGGGCTGCGGGAGAGAGAGAGAGAGAGAGAGAGAGAGAGAGGTGCGCGTCGCCACATAACGGCCGGCGGCATTGATACGACCGGATCACACGGCCGCGCCGGACCAATGTATTTTACTGCCCCAAGGCTTAGCGCTATCGAGGCACGCAGTCACCCGCCATCACTCCGCGCCGGGGTATGTAGTGACGGTAATAGTCACTATATCATTGGCTCTGGGTAATACCCTGCCGCGCTCTCTCTCTCTCGCTCGTCGCTCACACTCCCCCCGCCCGCTTTTACGTCCGCCTTTTTTTTTTCTCCCCCCCCC
>UCOM01001222.1:0-46494 GCA_900474385.1 Ormyrus pomaceus
AGTTATCGTCAAATAACGAAATACGAAGTTTTAGAGAAAAATAACTTTATTTACCTCCTGTGTCGAAAATTTTGAGCGTTAGACCCTAATATTTTGGCTTTCTTCATATTTTGTCATAAGAAAACCGTGTTCAAAGTTTGAACAAAATCGGTGATCCGGAACCCGTGCACTCTCCTTAGTAAGGTTTAGTGAGACGTAAATACATATTAAATTAGTCTCCTTTTTCGATTACTTCCTTTTTTTTATGTATTATGTAATTGAAAAAAGTAAAAGTTTACTACAACGACAGAAACTTTTTACTGTACACTATGTAAATTTTCGGTTGAATAAAGCGTCATTAAAAGAGTTAAAGGGCTTCCGCTCGAAGCGGCAGCAAAGAGATGAACACACCTAAGTCCGTAATGGGTAACGAGGGTGGCGCGATTTCAAGAATGTCGAGCGCGACCTCAACCAATGTCAACAGCTAAGCAGTAAAGCAAATATGCTCCTCTCCCGTCCGGACGAATGTAATACGGGCTTGGGGCCCTTTTCATGGGTCTGTTTCCGCGCTTTTCGCCGAGAGCGCACATATGTCACGAGCAAAAGTTGCAATAATGGAAATTTACGGCCTGCGCATATACGTACGACAAGAAGTCGCCTGGAAATCATCGCCGAGGATGATAGCTCGGATAGCCTCGAGTGATGCATCGGCACGCTCTTAGTAAAAAATAATTGTTCACCGAGAAATATTTGCTCGGCTCGAGATAGCAGAACGCAGACGTTAAAACAGCTATTTTGACATAATGGCACTGTAAAAACGTGAAGTTAACTAAAGAACGGCGATAACGTTAAAAACTAGTAATAAAGAAAAAGATAAACAATCTTGAATAATTAACATTTTTCCGGATAAATATCGCAAGGTGCACATAGATACTGCTTATTTACAATAATTAGATTAACACGTGCAAGGATATAACATATTTTTCACCGAAAAAAATTGTATTAGTTTTTTGTTAGCATAATGCAAAAAAAATTTTGAATAAGATTTTGGAAGTATAAAAAGCGCTCCTGGTCCAGCAATCGTCAGTAGCACTTGGAAAATCATCCAGTTTCTAGTAAGTATTTCATACTTGTTTAAATAATTTGGTATTAAACTATTATCATTTTTTTCTGAAATGCATAAATCAATCATTCAATCATATACATTTTTAAAATTTATATTTTAATTAAAATATTAAATTTTAAATTAACATTGAAATTTTTGATTTTTTTTTCAGAAAACTTCTAAGTATCGAAATGTTTCCTAGACTTCTTTGGGTTCTCGCCATTGCCGCCTACATCTCGGCAGTTTGCGCTTCGAAGGAGCCAACAACAACAACAACAACGGAGCCACCAACAACAACAACGGAGATACCAACAACAACACCGAAGATACCACCTAAAAAACACTAGGAAAAGCAGTTTTATAGAAGCTGCTGTAAGACATTATAAAATTTCAAAATTTAATCAAAATGCAGCACCTGTATAACATGAGTTAAGTAAAAAATAAATCAATCAAACCACAAATTGTCGCGCGTTTATTTAAAAACCTTAACTAGCTCACTTTGCGAAAATTCACATAACTGGATAATTGCGTCACTAATGACTAATCGCTGCGCAAGTATACATCATAATACAAAAAGGATATTGAGAAAAGCACTATACCTTGCTTCAAAAAACTGTCCTCGACGCAATACTCGGACAAATGATGGACGGCTGAAAGTAGTGGCCAATGTGGGCTGGTTTCGGCGTTTCGCGTGACACGCACGTCAGGCTCTTTTATTTTTTACGACCCTTTGATCGACTGTTTGAACTTTCCTTTGTACTTCACCATTTTCGCGGTGTGAATGCCGCGCAACCCTGCGCTCTTTCTCTTTCCCTCGATTTTTAATTTATGTAGAACTCTAAACTTATAGATACTCTCCGGACAGTTGAAGAATTACTTTTTGTCCAAGTATTTTTATTCCACTTTTTTCCAGACGTATTATGCTGTAAAGACTTGTGCCCATAAGTGGATTTAAAATAAGGGAGAAGTGTCGTTGGGACTTTTGAAAAGATAATAAAATCTGAAATGAGTATACGCATAGTCTGTGTAGAAAAAACTGTAGCTAAAATTATTATACTTATAGAAATTTAAGGTAGTACTTCCCTAACCTTCGACGTAGGCAATTATGGATTCTCGTCAGGTCGGACTGCTACTCCACTTTATGTGTTCGTAGAGCGAAACTTTTTTTTACTGCGCGAGACTGTATAAAGACATCAGATGCACATCTCAATTACAAAAGTCAGAGTAACTCTGGCTTCCACCTGCACCAACTGATCTAGTTGCCACCTTAGCCGTGCTGCATCTCCCCGCTCTGGACCAGTTTCCACCTGATCCAAAATCTCTCTTTAGCGACACGCGCCCGTTTACTTTTACTCTCCCTGAAAGCCAACTCCAGAACGAGGCGCGCAGAGTCAACTTTGGCAGATTCCGTAACGGGCCGGCAAAACCTGTCGGCGCGTGCCGGAGAGGAAGAACTGGTCCATCCGTTGATACTGAACAATGACCGCTGACCAGCTTTGCCCGCCGCGTAGTCATCTCCCCTCGCGGCTACTTTGTGTTCGCATTGTCCCGCGATGGAGCTAATCATTTTGTTTTGACGGCTCGTGGAGGAGAGAAAAACGAGCGGAGAAAGCGAACGCAGCGGCCCGCGAAAACGAGCGTTCCCAGCTCGGGATAATTGTCATTTCATTATTATGAGACGGACGTTTTTGCTTGGTTAATGCCGCCTTGCTCAAAGTTTTATGTGTTTACAGGCTTTACTTTTTATTGAAAGTCTAGTGTGTCAAGTAGAGAAAATAAGGATTTATTTTTTTATTTTTATGTTATTATCACAAAAAAAGTTCTACCAATCTGACTAGAAAATAATGTCTTCATTATTTAAGAAATTTTTCAAATAGTCAAGTATGTGCAAGAAATTGTGATATGCAGGCAATCACTTAAGTAAATTTGAAAGCGTTAGTTAACGGCAATTATATTTTTTTAGACACGATAAGCAAGCAGATTACATTGATTACAAGCAGTATAGGATATCATAAATTAGTGTACCGGTTGCATAAACCAATATTTAAACTTGAATAATTACAGCTAAAAGTATTAGCTGTATTTTTATAAAAGTTGTTTTTATAAAAAGCGTTTTACTCTTTTAAGACGTTATAAAAAAAACGCTGCAGGCATTGTAAGTACAGTACGTACAAACAATTAGTCCATCACAAATACATTAAATGTCTACTTACTCTAAGTAAAAATTTAATACACTATCTTTTAATCGATTTTAAAAATTTTATTTTTACTTTCGAAGTAGATTGTATAGGAAGAAATATTTTTCATCAACATGCTTATTTTAATCTAATAAATTACCACGTTCGTTTTACCAAACGTTGCCTGCAAGTGTTGAAAACAACCCTCTTTAGGTAGGAACTGGAAACTACTGTACCGCTGCTGTCAAATACTACGTCGGTATGGTAGCCCAGCTTTGTCTAACGGTAAATGATGGTGTTAGAAAAAGCATAATCCTAGCATCAGTCGATAAATTCAGTGAAAGTATTTTCACACTTTCATTCAATGTATAAATACTAAATATTTCTCTTTCAGTAACTTACCTTCTACAGATATTAAAAAATATAGATTATCTGGTAGAAATGAATTTGCAACCCTTACATGCATGTATTTCCTTAAGGATTTATATTCCCAACTAATTGATATTTGTTACTTTCATCCGTTTATTTTTTACCTTACAAGGATTTGACTTAATTATCAAAATAGTTCATTTTTTCCGAACTCGCCAAACAACTTTTAAAAGCCCCCTACATTTTTATTAGCAGCGGTCCCGCCGAAAAATCCAAATAAACACGCCAGGAGATAAGCATTAAAGTTTAGGATAGTTTTTATTGTTTTCAGTATTGGCACACTTGTACATTCCATTTTGATTACAACGCTCGTTAGTCGAGTGCGTCAGCCTCGACGGGAAGGAGTTTTACGGTCCGCGAGCCGGCAGGAAATGCAGCGGGGGCGACACTCCGTTCCCGCGAAAATTTATAGTTTCGAGCCGCGGGCTCTCCGACTCCTCCGGTGCAGTTCGGGTCAGGCTGAGTCGAGGTGGGGCCTTACCACTTGCTGTGCCAGCCGCCGCCGCCGTGACCCGACCAGCCGTGTCCGCTGCTGATCACGTGGATCGTGGGCCAGCCGGACGACCAGCCGCCGTGGCCGCCTGACCAGCCGTGGCCTCCCGACCAGCCGCCGTGGCCTCCTGACCAGCCGTGGCCTCCTGACCAGCCGTGGCTCAGGCTGTTTGGAGATTGTTTCATTTTTAATAATGCGGACAGAATTTTGGCAGTAAAGGCTGTATTGATGTCAATTGATCGTCGATAATTGATTTGTCTTTTAGCAAAATCGTAAACATTGAGAGTTAAGTTTTATAGATATTTTTTAATTTTTATAAGAGTACATAAATCGTCGTAAATATTCTAAGCAGATTTAGTGGTATTTAAGCTAAATATTTAATTAGTCTCCTTTTCTTTTATTAGAAACCTCGAGGTTATTTAACATAATTTTATTTAATTACTTCCTTTTTTTATGTAATTGAAAAAAGTAAGAGTTTACTGTAATAAAAGAAAGTAGATAATTTTTTTATTGTACAATATGTAAATTTTCGGTTAAGTGAAGCGTCAAATGACATTCTTTAAAACTGTAATTTTATTATGCACAAAAGATTGCTTTCGACAAGGTATTTCTGGCCGTCGAGAAAGGAAATTCCAAATGTTTCCCTTTATACGAGCAACTTTTAGCTTTATTGTCCGCAGCTACCTGTCGACCTTTCGAATGTTTAAATTTTACATTCTTTCTCAGGGCCACCGCTAACCAATCATTTCAGCTATACTTTACAAAAACATTGTTCCATTATACCTCGGTTTAACGTAGTGTGCGAGCTCTTTAAAAATAAAAGTCTAATATCTCAGCCTAATGAGGCAAAAAGAAATATCTGTAATCAATTTTAAAATGCAGTTTCTTCGGTTCGGCTTGAAAAAGAATATATTTATGACTTTGAGCGTAAGAAAGGTGCTACCTGCGAGCGTTGGGCTGTTATAACAGATCCCGCCGTTCGAAAGCAGTGCTTCTTGTCCGTTCAATGCACAATAAAAAAAAGTATTAGGACACGATTCGCACTCTTTACGCATTAAACTTTTACCGACAGCGAGCGAGCCGGATTATTGTTTACCTCTAAAGGTGGCTGAAAAATTTAAATTCACACTTACATCGGCCATCCAATGCTAACGTGTCCGTGGCCGATGGATGGCCAGACCCAAGGACTCCAGCCGTGGCTTCTCTTCTCAATCTTTTTCTCGTCCGCCGGTCTGTCGATTTCTTGTGGCTCTTGAACGACACCCTGCTCTTGCGCGCCGACGTCATTGTACGCCTCGATCGGCTTGGACACGAGCGTGTGTCCGACGGCTAAGCCGACCATCAGCGAGAGGAGTAACTGCAACATTACACATCGAAGGCATTACAGATCACACGACACGTGCGCGATACTTTAGGTCAATTTTTTTTTCAAACTGTAAATTCTACATTCCGAAACACTGGTGGACATTGGATCGAAAAGATTTCTTTAAATATAGCTCTCTCAAGAAGTGACAAAATTAGCAAGATTCGAATGCGTAGAATTGAATAATTGAGGAATTCGTTCTCGTTTACAGTTTCGGACAAATTAACGAATCTTCGTGTCGAGCAAACAATCGACTCTTCACACGTAGATCCGTAAGTCTTACCAGCAGTTTCATTTTTCAGTCTCGTTTCTAACTCGGCCTACCCGACTGATACAGTTTCCGAGCCCAAGCCGCACTTTTATACCGCGCACAAAATGCAACTCGTTCGCGTCATTATGGTGAATTCCCGGGACACCGGTATCAGGTCCAGACTGCGCTAACAACTCCGGTCCACGAGGCCCCCCGGCCACTCCCGCGGAATTGCAAAACGCGTTACAGCCTCTTACGCATCCGCGACACCGGCGACGCCGCCGCGCGGTACAAAAAAAAATCCCCGCGGCCGATATGTATGCCCAATAAAGCATAGCTCGCGCAATCCGGACTGATTCGAGGGGAGCGGGAAGAGAACGAGTCGTTACGCGTTAGCGGGGTTACGCTTCCGATCGGCCCGTTTGGAGATGAGTCACGGGGAGACGTTTTTTTTGCGCCGCCTCGATCGCGTTTCCTGATCGCTTTCTCGATCGGCCGCCGCGCGAAGAACCGAACGAGGAAGTCCAGCAGATTTATCGGCCTGTCAGCGCGGCGTTACGCGATTTTCGAGATCGGCTCGTTGTCGTTCGCTTGGGGTTCGTTTCTGGACGGCTTTGCTCATTTACGCCGGAAGAGAAACAAATAACGGGGAGCCGTAAGAAAATTGGAGTATCAAAATTTTACGGCCGTTTTTGACGCCGAGCGATTGTCCGTGGAATGCAAAACTGCCCGACGGTACAATGCTTTAAAGTCATTATTGTAATGAGTGAAAGTACGATCGGTTATTATAACGCAGCGAGAGAATAGAAGGAATCGCGCGTCAGGAAATATAAAAATCAGTGAATTCATAAATTATTTTACGTAAATTCGCTGCATCTTAACTCTTACATTAATTAAGTATTAAATTTTATTACATCTTATAGCGCTAATTTTGTTGTAAACAGTCGTTAGGCTTACTATAGTAAAATAAAATTTAATTATAATTAGGTAAATTACATAAATTAATCAGAATCGTTGAAATAACTCTAATTTTCAAATAACTGCCAAGGCTAATTTCGAATGCTATGCTATTTTTTAATTTTCTGTTGCTTAACCCGATTGCCCAGAAGTAAGTAAATGCTCCACATTTTCGGCCATTTAAAAACTGACGGCTGCACATTGAGGTTCCTAAACAAGCATAATTTGCGGCTAGGGCAATTAACTTGCAAAACTCTTCCCAATAAATCGGCGCTGCGTCGGCATTCTTCTCGCGCCATTCAAAATTGCTCGCCGCTCGTCGGCGCAATCAACTCAAACCGGATTCCCGCGTCCGGCAAGCACCGGAGATTCACAAGCAGCTCCAATTAAAGGCCATCGGGTCCCGCGGAGGTGTGATCGTAACTTAGAGCGGCGCGCATTTGGCGAGCGATTTCGCGGCTCGGGGAAAAAATAAAGCAGGCCGCTCGTAAATCTCGCTTTTTGCATATATACGATATCGCTTTGGGCTGTTCGCGGACTAGTTAAGGCTAGAAAATGCGCTCTTTATGGATTCCTAATTAATGGTAACCTGGGCTTAAAAATGGTAATGCGACTGTGTTATTGTGCTTGTTAGATCTGGAACTACTTGTTGCTTGGCTGCCAGTTTTGCGGAATAATTGGAAATAATTATTCAGAACCAACAAGTCTTTTAATCATAATTGAACCTTTTCTGGTTTAACTGTAAAATAGTAAACGAAGAGTTACTTAATTTTACACTAAAGTATTTAATGAAGAGACTTTAAAAGATTGCAATTACTGCTTTATAAATTCTTAATAGTATCTTAAAATAGTATTTGTTTTATAAATTCTATTAATAGCATCTTAAAAACCGGAAAAATAACCGCAATTAGATTTCAACCACAAAATTGCACCGACTCAGTAAACTAAGTGGATCATTGAGATTTGAATAGAAAATGCAGGTTCTGTCTGTTTTTGTCTATCAGAATTTAATTAAAAAACATCAGCATTATATTGGATAAATAATAATAAAAATTAAAAAAGAATTAAACAAATTTCAAATTATTTTGATTCATTATTTAAAAATGATATCTATAAAATAAATACACCCAAGTTGTTTTATTTTTCATTTGGTATTTATGAAAAAAAAACATATTTTTAAGCACTAATTTTTTAATTATCTTTATTTTTTTTTCAAAACTAATTGATATCATTCTATGTCAAATTTCAGCATATTTGGGAAGTAAATGGATTAATTAGTTTTATTTCGTATTTTTAGTACATAAAATGTTCAATACCGGAATTTAATAACTCTTTTTCCTGAAGAATCTTAAGAAGTCAATTTAAGCATTGAAGTAAATTTTAATGCACTTGTAAATAGTGCTATTAAACTTAACATTAAACTGAAGTTTAAAAAATTTTTAAAAAGCTAGACTTCCAACTGATTAAATTCAATTATAATAAATAAAATTTCGTTTAATGATCTACGGAAATACTCTACTTTCTATAAACGTTATAAATCAGCTTTCCAAGTACATTTCAGTTTTTTACTTTATTATCGCTTACTTTGTAATATCAAACAGGATAAGGCAGATTATATTTTCAACTGACATTGAAAAGTAACGCATCCTGCTTTTTTAAAAGATTATTTTTGCAATAAAAAGTATATGCTTAAACACGAAAATAATTTTACAATCAAAAGCTTCATATCAAAAAAGTCAATCTAGTCATTTTTAAAGTTGTGTAAAGAGCGGGTAATCATTAATTTTTAAGTGCAAAAATGAAACAATGCTATTTTATTTCATGCTTCGAAATCCTAAATTAAGCAATTTCAGAAGGAAATTTCTTTCGATTATTTGTCTTTTTAAAGCGGTTCGAGATTTAGGTAAATTTTACGGTGATAAACCAGATAATTGCGTAGCGAAAGATTGCTTCAGTGGACAATCGACACTTTTCTAGAAATTAACCTAAATATAAAAAAAAAACTAAAATCGTTCTAGAATTTACTACATGTACATCCGACAATAAGAAGTTCGTTGACTCTCAAGGTATTATTTAACATTAAGTATTCCCAGATTGACGCAGGTTTAACGCATTTCCTTAATAAAAGTTGAAGAATTTAGTTTTCTAGGTAGTAAACTATCTTCAAGCAAAGATACATCCCTTTTTCCTCGTAAAGGTTTAATTCTATTTGCTCAATGTAATTTTGAAGATTACTACTCTACAGAGCGATAAAGTTCGATCACAATTTACAATTATGTGAAAAGTCGTGCAAAACCCGTCCATGAAACTAGTTTAATTAGATCGAAGCCCCTTAGCTTTTATGATAATAAAATTTTTAATAGTACAGCACCCGCTGGTCAACGAAATTGCACAATTGAATCTCCCAGAGAATCGACTCCATTCCTCGTATACCGCAATCGGCAATCGCAAGTCCTCCGAATTTAATTTTTGTCAATCGAGACTCTCCGCCAGGCCGCGATTACTTCATACTTCCACCCTGAAAAAAAAAAAGAGGGAGGCATTCAAATATGTTTTGCTCAGCTCGCTAAGCGAAATTCGCGCACATTCTGGTTTCCTTTTTCGCTGGGATCTGTTTTTCTCCGCGAAACCGCGGCTTTCTCCGGCGCGGCCGGTTCGCCGACTGTCGTAAGTGAATCCAAAGCCGTCGGCGATTGGATAATGCCGGCGCGCGCTTCTTATCCGCACGGGATGCGGCCGGGTGCTCGGAGGGAAGCCGCCTCGGAGAATGGAAAGTCGAATGTCATCGCGACATTTTGCGACTCTGGGCGTCACGCTTCAAGCTCCGTCGCCCGACGAAACGCCGCTGCAAGACCGCATCCTGATTTATCTTGTAATCGCTATTAATTATAAACCGAACGACGACTGAACAAGTTTTTCGGTTATTTGTGTATTTGTGAAAATTTAACGGGCTGCAGAAAGTTTTTTAAGGGCGAGGAGCAGTTAAGTGCTTCGATTACAATAAATAGATGTAACATTACCATCGAGAACTTTCTGTTTTAGACGTAATTTTTATTGGCATTGTCAAAGTAGAATACAGAAGATCGAGGCGCACAATAATAAGAAATTTTAAAACCTACTTACAAACTATCATATAAAATACGATTATATAGTTTGAATACTAAAAAATCAGAATAAATGTACTCATTCCTGGTCTAATATAATTAAAGGCTGAATGATTATATATTTTTTTGTCACATCCTAAAATTTAATAAGAAGTTTACCCCGCTCGTTTTTAGCCTACTGCTCTGGTAACAATAGCCAGGGATGAGTGTATGTGGTTTATTCCTTCGCAGGAGCTAAGAGGAAACTATATAAGTGGCAAAATTAACCGCGGGAAATCCTTTTCTGGTTAAAAATTCCCTTTCTCTTGAACTTCCTTTTTTGTTTTTATCGTGCCGTTACTGCGTTTTCTACCCAGCCTGCAGCAATATAGCTATAACTATATTGCTCTATCTATTTTTTTCTCATATTTATTGTTCCTTGCTTTTTATGCTTTCCCAATCTCAGATATGCTCAGACGCTAAACAGACTTACACACGGTACAGCTGATTAGGTCTCCCGTATTTTGCTTGAATTCACCTATGGCCCGAATATTACCCTAATTAGGCGATGAGGCCTCCCGTCTTTTACAATAAACCTTCCTAAATTCCCAATTTAACCAACTCAAGCTAAGACGTTTTTCTTTATAATATTTGCACCGGACAAATATGTCGTTACAAAAATTTATATGTCCTGTTTTTCAAGCTTCTCTAACGGTTTCTGCCTTCTTTATTTCAAACGCACTTAAAATTTTCTAAATTTTGTAAAAAGCTAGTAACATTTTCCTTAGTTTAGACGGTTCGATTAAATCTAGTGTTATCTGCATTGAAAAGGTTGCGAGAACTTCGTTCTGAGTTATAAAATAACGGAAAGTAGTTTTTACTTTCTTTTTATTGCAGAAATAAAATCATGTAAAAAGGAATGCCTTTTATTATTACGATTAAGTTCATTTGCGCCTGCATAAAAGGAAAAGTTTTAGGTGCAAGAGAAATTTTTATGGCTTCTTGTTATTGGAGACCAAAAGTGGTTTTCAAAGCTAAATGCTAACGGATCTAAGAATTTTATTATAATTGCATAAATACGATAAAATTATTTAATTTATAATAAATTCCGTACTTTCTATTAATTGCTACTAATACAAAAAATCGCATAAGTTTTTGTTTTGGGCTTTATATATAAAACAATATTAGATCAATATTTGTATGCAAATTTCAATTGCTAATTAAATTAAGAATAATTATCAATGTTTATTTTAAAAAGAAATATATAATTGATTTATTTTTATATACAAGTTCATAAAAAAAACGACATAAATTTTTATTACGTATTTTTTATGGCCTTTAGAGCGATCAAATAATATGTAATTTCAATTTTGTACTACATTTCTCCATAAACTACAAACTTTTAGTACCTCAAAAAATTTAGAAAATTCGTAGAAAATTGCTAAATTTAATTTAGCTTTTATATAATTTATACAAAAGTATAAAGAGCTTCATAAATAAAAATAATTCTATTAGCCGTACAAATTATAAAAATTATTAACAAATATTCGAAAATAGTAAAAAGTTAAATTTTCTCCAAGCAAATACATCTTACTGACAAATTATAAATAAAAAGCCAGTCGTTAAGCAATTATAATACAAAATACAGCTGATAAAATTTGGCAAATAACTTTCTAGCAATTACATTAATTCAATATTTGCGCGGAAAATAGAGCACAGTTAACAATTCTCATTTGCATAAGCAACGAGCTGTACCGGACAAAAAGCGCCAGCAGTTTGGACACAAAGCAGCGCAAAGAAAGTCGCCAATATCGTACTTATGTTCATGAGAAAATGCTCGACACGCAGCTCTCTGGGCTGTTGCGCCCAGTTTTCTGGGTCGCCGCGGTTTCGCTCGTTTTTTCACACATTTGCCAATAATTCATTCACCGCGCAAGCCGGTAATTGCAATTTACGATCGACGCAGGGATAATTAAAGAACGCAGAATTTTCGAGTCTCCGCGGGAGACTGGGAGACTGCGGGAGACCGGCGAGAGAGGAGGTAGTGGTGGGTGGCAGGACTCTCAAGTTTTTGCCTCCGCTAAGCCGTGCCGCTTCACTTCGCTCTAATCAACAGGTGGACCTGTACAATTGAAGAGAAACTCTCACAACGGTCCTTTCCGATATTATGCAAAATCTGCCCCACTCAACCGGCTATTGTTTAACGGCGTTTGGCAGCCACTGAACGCCGGTCAGTTCGCGGAGAGAACTCGGACCTGCCTGACATAATTGTAGCTGCGAGATTATTGATCTTGATTTATCGAACTGCGACGCTTGCCGCTTACGGCACCCAGCAATCGCGCAATTTACACTTCATTATCTGTGACTTTTGTACGACACGCAAGTGATTTAAATTAATTATTTTGAAACCTACTTTAGTAATTTTTTTTTTATTTCGCAGTGACAGTTGCTACATTGCTGAAATTGTTCCTCGAATAAGATTTTTAATATTTCAAGTAATTCTACTTCCTATAAAATAATATTTTAAGACTGTTTTATGGCTCCTGTCGCAAGTGATTACTAAAAGTTTTAGTGATAGTAACTATTGTGCATCTTGAAGTAAACCTAAAATGTGTAAACTATAAAAGTGAATTATTTTGAGATGCAATGGTTTCGATGGATAGCGTCAAGAGTTCCGCAGTGATGAAGCTCTTGTTTCTGCTGTTTCTTGGACGAACCCTCGGAGTCGTTCGGAGTAATGCTGCTAGTGACGATGAATTGTTTGGTCAGAAAAGCTATGCCTTTGTGAACAAAAACCATCTAAATGAAAGTGACGCCAAGATGATTCGACGGATTGAGAATGAAATGCTAGCACTCAACAGGTCAGATGATGCGCCTCGAGATAAGCGAGCTTTGGGTATTTTGCTCCAAGGATTCATGGAAGCTCTAGGTTATACAATAGCGCCATTCCAAATAGGAACGTTACCCAATCCAACCCCAGCAGCAATGCCAGTTCCTGCAGCTCCTCCTCCAGCTGCAGCTCCAGCAGGAGGGCAATCTCAACAACAACAACAAGCACCACCTCCGATGCCGCCGCCTATGGCTAATGCTACTCCAGTAGCTCCATCTCCAAGACAAAGAGAGACCTTGAGGTTTACAGGAGTTCTCAATTTTGGTGATCATACCAATACCTCAAACTTGGTCGATCACCTTCGGCAATATGAACAAATATTCCATGGACCTCCGACACCAGCAGCACCTCAACCAGCACCTGTGCCGAACATAGATCCAAGGTCTAACGGTCCGCTCCCAGAACCTCTATTTGTAAAAATTCCCTTGCCAATAGCTCCAAATCTACCACCACCTCAGCCACCATCTCCTATGCCCATTAAGACTATTTACCACGATCATTATACTCGCAAAGAACAGGAAGAAGAATACAAGGGAGACAGGGATGACGAAGGTCATCGTGGAGATTATGAAGAAGAAAATGATAAATCACATCACAGAGAAGATTACGGAAATGAACATGAACAGTACGAGGGAAAACACGATAAGTATGATGACAAGCATGAAGAAGAATATGATTCTGCGGAAGAAAAGCAAGAAAAAGACGATAAGAATGAAGATAAGGATGAAGATAAGAATGAAGAATACCAAGAACCAGAAAATAAACTAGGTAAGCATGATGAACCTGAAGATAGAGTTTACGAATCTAAGGAATCAGAAGGCAGTTTTGAAAATACTAATGAGCCAAAAAATACAGAGAAAGAATACAAGAAAAACGAAAATGTTGTAAAATATACCATAGAAAACAAAGAATTACACGATCCCAGTGAAGTCTCTGAAGAAGTGCCAATCGTTGGAAGTAAATATAACCATGAGATGTACGTAGGTGAACCCGATTGGAAAAAAGAACATGAGGATCATCTTTATCAATTAGCCGTTGAACAAGAAGCCAACGCAGAAGCACTAGCAGAAAAAAATGCGGAAAGAGAGAATGATAGAAGTAGAGAACATGAATTGGATGAAGAAGATGTTCAGTTCCATAATAGTAGAGAAAAGGAAATTAGCGACAGAAATGAAGAGCATGCAGCAAGGATTGAAGCCAATTCAAAAGAAAAGCCTTACTATGAAGAAGGAGTCGCAGGTCGCGAAGATGACTACGAACAAGAGACTAAAATTTCTGAGAAACCGGCAAGTGATTCTCAACATAAAGAATTATCCACTCAAGTTCCTACGGAAACAGAGAAAGTTACAACGGTACCTGTAAGTAGAAGACGTGAAGATTATTCCGATGAAAGTAACGGAAAGCCTTCAAAATATATAAAAAATTATGAGGACTATGACGAAGAAAAGGAAAAACGTCGAAATTACTATGCAACCCTACCTATTAGTTACGATAGAGAACAGTTACGAAAGGATCATACACTGCGCGACAGCTACGGAGAAAGCCTTGAGAAACCTGGAGGCAAAGTGGACGAACGTGTCGCTGGATATTTTACTATGTTCAAGAATCCGCAAACAGGTGTTTACGATCCTGCTATCATTCAAAAATTCGAAAATTCTCGCGACAACTCTGACCTGGAAAAGGGATTCAAGAAAATTCTAAAGGAATACGGTGCACCAGAAAGTAAGTATGAAGAGTACGAGATTAATGACGAAGATAATGATAAAGTTGAGCATCGCTCTGAAAATAAACCTCGTAAACCTTCTTCGGAAGATTATGAACAAGAAAAAAGCGAAGACGAATCAAGAAAAAGCACAAGAAAGTTCTATCCAGAGACTTTACACACGACAGAGTGCGATTGTAATAATATAAGGAATGTGGATGCCGACTCGAAAGAATCAAAGAATCCAAGAAAGTTGGTAACAACTGAACTACCGTCTATCAAGACTGTAGACTCTCCCACAAGTTACGGACCGTACTACTCTACAGTAAAGTATCTTTACGAACCACGAGAGTACGATCAAGGAATCATTGAAAGATTGACGTCATATGATCCACCAACGACAAGTAGGTTTGAGAAGAAACCCGATTTGATATATAATCCCAGTCACACAAGTGTGGAAAGACAACAAGCTATTCGGCCCACAGAAGTTGGCATACCAGAAAAATTAGCTACAAAGAGCCTTTTACACGAAGCTGAAGCCAAGGAAATTAGAGCTTGGCCTGCTCCGTTTGATTATGTTTTTGATAATTCAGAACGGAGTAATGTTGTCGTCAGGGGAGCAACTCAGACGACATTACATAATTCGCATACTCAAGTACCAACTCATCAAACGCCTTTTGAAACTACTAAGCCCTGTACAAATGAACCAAGTCAGTTCGCAGATAAAGTTCAAGCGCTATTAAAGGATCATGAAAATGATAACGTCACTAATCGTCCACGTCGACCAAAAAGTAGAGGAAGGAAAACCAAACAAAATAGCCATCAATCAAATAGAATAAGGTGAGTTGCGTTTCGACGATTAAAATAAAAAAATGTCATTATTGTATAAAATTGCAATTCTTAACTATTTGTTTAGTAATCCCCCAACGTTGCACACCACTCAGGCAACCTTCGTTGAGCAACGCAAGAGGCTATCCAGTATCGAAAGACCAGTGAGTTACCGTGAAAGAAGTCGTACACCTACGTTTGCACCACTCATCTCGGAAACTCTTACTCCACACCCCGAGCGAGCGCCTATTGCCAAAGGACCATCGGAAAATATAAGAAACTCGAGGCGCAGGGATCAAAGTGCAAGGCAATCAACCAAAACTCAAGCGACATCGAGAACTAAGCCGACGGTCAAGAGAAAATACAGCGATTTCTCGCCTTTAACGGATAAGCTTTCAAAAGTAGAGTCATCTAATTACGTCGAACGAAATGGTATGTTGATCATACCGGAGCCTACACCGTATTTCTACAATGAAAGGGTTGACGAATTTACGGACGTACCGCAGAGTGATACGGGAAAAGTCAAGATTAAAGAGTACAGGAACCGAATAGCGTCCGTGAAAGTATCTGAATTAAAAGGACTTCATCCCACGCCCATGAAGATTATTGTATGATGATATCAAATGCTCTTGTATTGGTATGGTTTGCTCATTTTAATTCAATAAATAAAAAATGCAAAATAGTATTTAATGTATTGTTTCTGTTTTAGAGAAATATAAGCGACCCAGAGCAAGACTAATATAATTGTATGGAACTGAATAATTGTTAAGAGACTTAAAAAATCTTGTAATTCGTTTGCTAGTCGAATGACCTTTTTCCAATTTATCGAGAAGACTTTTTGTCGTGATGAATATGCAATGTATAAATAGTTAGAAAATTATATATTATGTTTGATTATTGAAATTTAAATAAAAATTATTAATATATTATAAATAGTTTATTTTATTTAAAAGTGAAGTTTATTTTAAAAATTTTCTCTATCAAAAACTTAGAATTTAGCTTATTGAAATAAACCACAATTTGATTAATGAATTCTTTATAAATATAAGAATTAAAATTCATACAGTAAAGGCTATTAATGTCAACTATTCATAGCAGAATGTATTGCCCTAAAGAATACGCTGAAATATTAATTCAAATACAAAATTGAAATAACTGTTTTTTCTCAAATTTTTTGGGCGTTTAAAAATATAAATTTTATATAAATTTTATATAATTACTTGAAAGAATATAGGATGTGGGATCGATTACGCATAATTTGTTCATCCCCTGCGAAACTCACGAACCTGGATTGTAGCGCCGCCTACTTGATTACCTAAGCATGAAATCAACTTTAGTATTGTAATCAGCCAATCAGGTAATCTCTGCAGGTCCAACAGCTGCAGACAGTACCACTGTACCTGTTCTGTGCCAATTCACTACCAGTATAATCACTAATTACCAGCTTACCACTTTACCAGTACAGTACGGCGTATCGAAACAACTTCAACCGCCATCCGCATGGCGGCGCTAATCATAGCTTACCTCAGCGAATATACTTCATTTTATGTTTCCTCCTGATAGACAGACAGCATTATTCAAACAGAAATCTCAAAAATACACGTTTGTGAAATTTATATTAAAAATAATTAGTATAGAAATTAAATAAATAAGAAAGTGCAGTTTATGAAATAATAATATGGAACAATCTACGATGGAAGATTTAGAATCCTTCCTTACAAATATAGGAGTTGGTAGACGACCTGCAAATGATCTATTTTTTGAAAATACTTATAAAAGTTGTAAAGTATTTGAACGAATGGGTGTAACTGTTGAAGACGACGAAGAGCTTTGCCATGAAGTGTAAGTGTAATAAACATTAATACAAAGTGTTAAAAATTCGACTATGCATAACCTAAATGTTTGATTTACTTTCCTTTTTAGGATGAAGGAGTTTCTATGCAGTGCTTGTGCAGAAACGTTTAAAAATCTTCTCGATTATGAACTTCACTATCATGAAACCCATCATTTTGTCTGCTCTCAGTGTAAAAAGTGGAGACCAACAGCTCGCTTATTAGAAATTCATGTGCAAGAAGTTCATGATAATTTTTTCAAACTTTTAGCAGAAAAGCAACCAATGGTAAATATTTTTCATAAGAAAGAAATTTATGAATTAATGGTTTAATTTTTTTTGAATGGAAAAAATTTTATTTCTTCTTTCAGTATCAATGCTTTGTATCTAAATGTGATTTGAAATTTAAAGATTCTGATGAACGGAGAGAACATTGTAGAGAAATTCATAAATTTCCAAAACATTATAGATTTGATGAACCTATAAATATAAAATCAAAGAATGATGTATATAAGGATACTGAGATGGATGTAGGTGAAAGTGAGGCAACAAAGAAGAAAGATTCAAAAATTTATTTTGGAAAAAACAAGCAAAAGGCTTTCTCAAAAAAACTTACAAGTACAAAAAATGTAATTTTTGATACAAGTATTAAAACAGAGACAAAGTTATCACCTGTAACAATGTTTGTTCCGAGACAAGTACAACAAAAGGCTTATGCAAAGATTCTTACAAATAATCAACAAATGGAAACTAATGTTCTTGAATCAGGAAGTTTGATGGATCTTATTAGTTCTTTACCAAGTAATTAATAATTAATATTATATATAAAGTATGCGTCGACTAGTATTACAAAAAAATGTTTTTGTATTGTTACATTTAATTTTATTTTCTAATTATGAAGATTAAATTAATTATTTACATAGTATATACAGGACTCTATTTACATTTTACTTATTTTGGCATTAATTTGTTCATGCACAAGAATTTTACACGTTTTAATTGTACAATTTAGTATAGTTATATAATATATTTATATAATTTATATAAAATTATATATAATATATAAATATATACAATGTTAAATTGTGTACAATTAAAATTTGTATGAAGAACAACATGCCCTTATTTTATGTCCATTTTTGTATGCTAATGACCATAAATCATGCATTTGAATTTAGTATTTTCATCTTTTAATAGAGCATTTTCATATTTCAGCCTAATATATTCTTGTTCTAAGAAGGCTGCTCTAATGGCAATTTCATCTTCCTTGGCTCTCCTAGCATCTCTTGATCTCTTGGCAGCTTCATTGTTTTTTCTTCTTCTCTCCCAGTATGCAGCATCTTTCTCATCACTGGGGTGTACAGGTAATGTAGGACTCTTTGAAACTCTACGCATCTTGATGTTTGTTCCTTCATTGGTTTTTCTTACCGATTCCAGCATTCTACTACGAAAATCTGAGTAAGATTTTTTCATATCTGGATCAAAAATCATTTCTGGCCCAAAAGCAAGAGAGAGCGGATCCTTAGGATATGCTTTGAAAGGCCTTGGATTTCTTTTTGAGTCATCTGAACAAACACTAGTAGGTGAACTTTCGGGCAGCGCAGCTAAACTTGGAATTTGAGTTTGAGGCACTGGTGATATTATAGGTTGAGATGTACTTTGAGGAATTATAGCTGGTAGCATTGGTGGAACACTGACTGATGAGTGGACTGGAACCTTGATAGGCAAAATTGGAAACAGAGATTGCTTTTGAACTTCATTTGGCATAGGATCTGCATGACTGTATACTGGCTGGTATCCCACTTTTAATGGAGATTCTGTTTCAGATGGTGGCGTGATAACAAAAGAGCGATTTTCAGGACTATTCCTTTCATGATTCAAAGCTACAAAATTATTTGAAGTCTGCTGCTGGTACATTTGTGTTGTTTGAATTTGATGCATATTATTAACATTGTAGCTGTTCACTTGATTATTATTGTTTTTTTCTTTTTGTAATTCTGGGGAATGTCTGAATTTTGTAATTGAGAAATCTACTCCACATTCTGACGAAACTTTATCCATAGGCTCTTTTTTACAAGATAAATCAAGCACGGGCTGCTCACTAATTTTCTTCGTGTTTTGCCAGGGTTGGTGCATTTGCCCCATTCTCTGGAAAGTTTGCATTGACATTTCCATTGATTTTGTCATTTTTAATTCTAGATCCAAAAGCTGTAAATAAATTTTAAAAAATATTAATTATTTATTACAGTATTGTAAACGAATTATTATATTATTTTAAAATTAAATTGATTTTTTCTAACAGTTGTATGAATATATTTTATTTAAAAATTAAAAAAAAATTTGTTAATTCATTATCAGTTCTAAAAGTAAAAATAATTTTATTTAAAAAAAATGTATTCAAAAAAGCTATATTTAGCAGAAATTTGCAGCGATATTATAACCGCGGAATGATTTATAAGCCAGTTTAAGTATTACTAAGAGCTTAACAGAAAATTTATCCGTCGTTTAAAATTTAACACACTAAAGTATTATAATATTACACAATAATAACAAATACAAACCTAAAGAAAACAATGCTTCACGTTAACGCACAAAACTAATTGAAGAAACTGATCGTAGACAATAACAATGGGTAAATCACTAACTGCACAGTTGCAGAAAACACTGGAGTTCACTTTTCGAACTCCGCTCTGGCCGATGCCACCACTCTGAAAACTATCCAAAGTTCTGAGCCGGAAGAGCTGCGTCTCGTCTTTATATAGGCAGGGGTACCCCTGAGCAGAACTGTCAAAGCGTTAGGCTTGACCTGTGGAGGGGGCATGTTTGACAGATACTTGGAAAGCTTGTGAAAATTTTGGGTGAAGAGAGAGAGAGCTAGAAAAACAAATCGAATACAGTTAATTTGCGAATAATAATTTTAGGAGAATTTTAAACGCAAACGAAATTTTTAGAACGATTTTTTAAAAAATGATACAGATATTTTTTGGCCCGTACTTTATTTTGCCTTTTTTGTTAGAAATAACAAATTCTTGAGAAAAGAATCTGTTCAATTAATGGTGATGCGCAATGGGTAAGATCCTTTTCATAGCTTTGTTTTTTTTACATTTCTGCGATTCATTAGAAAATAACAATTTGAAATTTTTTCGATGGAAAAGTCTATTTTATAAAACTCTCCTAGATCCATATAAACACGATTTATTTTCAATTAATGCTATTTGATCATTACTACGACAATGTTTAAAAGTGCAACGAAAATTTAAAATTGTTAACAAAAATTTATCCAACCCCCTTTGACAAGTTCCCTTGCATTAACTGTTTACAGTTTTAAACAAAGGAAGGCTTAAGTTGTGGAAAGTTGGAAAATCTGAATAGTCGCAGAATTAATCCTCCAGTAAAGGGTTAGACATCCCGGGTACCGGAGACAATCGGAAGAAAGTGCTTATTCTCAGCTCAGTAAATCCGTCTTGAAGCCCAAGTATTACGTCGGCAAAGGAAAACTGGCCGAAGGCGTGGCGCGTCCATTCAGCTCGTTGGGCCTTCTGAGAGCCATCATGTATCGGGTAGGACTGCCACTCGCCTTTAACCCTTTCGAACGCCTGCAACGGGGCCCGGGCTGCACTTGGCTGCTGATTTATGGACTTCCACGCGAATTTACGTAAAGTCCCCATAAATTAACGTTGCTTAATCCGCAGTGCGAACCGGCCTGCTTTCGGCCACTACTGTGCCCCTAACCCTTTCGAGTACACTGGGGACGGCTTATCCCTTGCCTAACCGTTTTGGCTTCTCCGCCCCCGGAAGCGTTTACGACGGGCCCCGGGCCGGCGAGCACGCGCGACTCTGACCGATATTAAATCGGTGTACGGGCTTTTTGCGCATAACGAAGCGCGCCGGGCCTTAACCCCTTTGACTTTGACCTCGAGTCCGAGTAATAATTCATTGGTTTAGTTGGCGGAGTTTTAATCCGGATTACGTGGCGTGGTGAGATCTCCACCCCGGATTTATTTACGATTTGATCCGTTTTCAAAATATTAAACTTTTCTCGACTTTCGGTTCCTGCAGTTTAAGCTGGAGGCGTGGACGAACTGCCCATTTTGCGCTTCGGCCAGATTTTCAATTTACAACTGATTTTCAAAGCGCAGTGAAAATAAAAGTGTTTGAATTACATCAAATCGAAATTAATTGGAATAAATTGTTTAAGATCTTGTAATTTTTAAAGAATAAAAAAAAACAAATTATAGATTTTTTGTTTGCAAATCCATCCATCGATTAAGAAGCAGTAAATTTTTGTTAAATTCGTGCAAATTCCATCTTTCGAAATATAAATGATTGCAATGCCAAATGAAGACCTTAAAATAGCATATAATCCTAAAATCCAGTATTTCCACTGTTCCCACCCACTAAAAACCCACTAAGAAATCCCGTTGCACCTCCGGATGACAGGCGTGGAAAACTCGTCAAAAATCTAAGAGAGAAAAAAAAAAGAAATTAGCCTCGCCCGGCGCAGAAAGAGCTCGAGTCGCTATTTGGCGCGCGCCTCGGCGAAGTGACGGTAAATCGAGCGAGTTTTCCCCCGCGCCGAGAGCCTTACAGCAGCCGTCCGAGGAGTCGGTGCCGGTCCGCCCCTTTTCCCATGTATACAAATTTTTCGCCGGCCGCATAACCCAGATTTGAAAAGGGCTGCGCACACAACCCGTTACTCGCCGCGCGGCCACCCGCTCGAGAGAGTAAAAAGGACGCGACTGCATCTGTCGGGCGAGAGAGGCTCGAGGATTGCCCTTGAATCTAACGGGGCACGGGGCTTTGTCCGCGCGGCGCTCCTCTCATCGCTCACTCTCGCGGTTTTCCCGCAGGGGCCCCGGCAGGCTGCGACGTGTCAATTAGTACTGGACGGAGTATTGGATTTTCATTTGTGGGAAATCTGCGGCCTGCGCCTGTTTGTCCGCTCTTGCAGTGCCGTTACTCGCTTTTACAATGAGGGCAAATCCGCTTAGATTCTATAATTCTTAGGTGGATTTACAAATGCGATGACGTTTCTGAAAATTTTTCGGGAAACTTTGGGAACGTGACATAATTTTTAGACTTTTCGACATTTATTTATAAAATAGTGGCATGTTCTTCAGACTGCTTACTATACTTATTCGTTGTTTTCTTCGTAACGAGATTATTAAACTAAAAGCTTTAGAAAGATTTTCAAAGAAAATTTATCTTGACACTGTGTAGAATAGCGATTAGTGTCTTACTTAATTTTAGCTTGCAATGCATTAAGATTAACGAGAAATTGTCGCCTACGTGACAACGTTCAAACGTTGATGACATTCCTTATAATAACTACAAGTGAATATTATCGTTAAAGCAATCAAAATATGATGTATACAGTTATTAACGATCAAATTTTTAATGAAACATTCATGTGCTAGAAACAAAATTTCAGTGTATCAATGGCATTATATTCATATTTAGACAGAATCGACGTCCATCAAATCAAAATTAGCTGTAACTTGCGTTGTTAAGATCAATGAAATTCTCGTAAAACAAATAATTAAATTAATCTGCCGAGCCTATTCAAAGCAGTTCATGAACGCGGAAAAGAATCGAATCTAAAATTTGCATAGTGCGACATCGCTTTCGTAAACTACGTATTTACGAGAAAAACTATCTCCGTTAGCTCGCCTTTAAACGTCGTGCCTGCAATCGTTAGATAACGTAAAATCCATTCATAAGTAACTTAGTCATCGGCTTTCAAAACAATCCCATTACATATCTCAGTCACTTAGTAACTGTATCAGGGAGTTTTGATTCCGGAAAGGATCTCGGATAAGAAAAATTCCACGGAATTATTTGATTCATTGATTTACATTTTTGCAGTTGAAAAAGACAAATTGCTACTTGTATAATTTTCGTACCTGCGAAAAGAAAGTTTGAAACAAAATGTTTTTATAAGGCCACTATTTAAGTTTTATTAGTGGAAATGTGCGTCAAGATCGTTATCTTCTTGGCAGGAAGTCTTTGTACTAACAAGGGTCATTATTACCAATTAATAGTGCAGTAAAATTGTAATCTTTTTGTTGCATTTTTATGATTCTGAAAGATGTTTTTTTTCTAAAACATCTGTAGTTTTTACTTTCATTACGTGTTAAACACTTATTTCAAGTACTTATCCTAATTATTCTTTATTCGCACTACCTGATGGACTATTTTATTTGAAATATATACGTATACTAAAATACATATACTAAATATGTATACCTGTCACCATCCCTTTAAGACTCTCCGTAATAACCACTTTCCCTGCAATGCATAATACATTGAAAAACTAGAAAATCTCATTTGCCGTTAAAATATTTTACGAAATCCCGGTTTGCACATAATTTTATGAAACTGTTGAGTTCAGAAACGTGCAGTAAGCATCAGACAAGTAAATCAGAAGTAAGTTATTTTTTCTCTCGGTTTTCAAAGCCTGAGTAATGATGTCGTGAAATGTGTTTTTCCCATGCGAACGGAAGCCAGAGTTGGATTTTTATGAAAAAAAAAAGAATGCATATGACGTTCAGAAGTCGAAAGTTAATAAATCAGGCGAAAAGTCGTAAGCCACGTCAGTAAATAGTTGGCGAGAAAGACATTTCCTGCAACAATCGAACATCTTCCAAAGAAGAAGACGCTGCGGCTGCAAGAAAAAAAGCGGAATATCACGACAGACAAACGGAAGTCATCGGAGAAAATTCACGGGAGGTCTTTCTCGAATGTCAGACAACCATTAGTTGGCATATAATAGCTCGAAATTTTCATCATTCGGAGACTCTCGGAGCCTCGAGCCGAGAAAGAACTGTACGTACAATTTTAAGGAAATCCTTCCGTTATTTAGAAATAATTATTAAACTTATGTAATTATTAATATTTGCAAATATTTCTAAATAATAAATAAAATAGTATACCTAAATTTTCACGTACCTTTTGAAACACGCAGCTGCTACTGATTTACCTGAAAAATTTTAAAAAGATTTTATAGAATTGATATTGATCTTTATATGCAACTTCGTGCAGGTCACTTCGTGTCATTCAGTACACTTTAAAGTAACCTAGAAAAAAAGTTCTGACCTGAAAAATTTCAGAAGCTTTTTCTATAGAGTTGATCTTAATCTCTACATAAAATTTCGTACATATCAATCAGCATTCTTGAAAGTAATCTCGAAAAAAAGGTTTTCCCGATAAATAAAGTAAAATTATTAAAAAAAAAATTGCCGTCTTATACATAATAAACCAGCCCCTTCTCAAAATTCCCCCAAAAACGAGGACAAAACCCTTCTCCCGCCGACTCGCTACTCCACTGACCCTCTCGCGCAGCAGCATCGCCGTCGAGTCCCTCCGCGCGGCTCGAGGTCCGCGCTCTCGCGCGACGGGGGGGCGCCGCGGGCTGCCCACTGCGCGTAATTAAAACTCGATTAATCAAGCGACCACCGGCCGCCTGCGTTTTGCCAACAGGCGCATTCGCGTCGAGCACTTCCGGGAGCGTCTTGCGCACGCCCCCGCGCGGCGATCGCTCGCTCGCGCCCTTTTCATAAGCGCGGAATGGACGTCTCGCATTGTGCGGCGAGGGTGGCCCCGCAAGATTTTTAGACGCTTATGACTAATGGCGCGAATCGGCCTCCGGGGAGCTCGGCTTTCGAATCGAGGACTAATTGAGCCCGAGGTGAGACGGTGGGAGTTTTCGGGTATGGCTGAATTGTCGTTTCGGTTTTCTATAATGTACCGTTAGAGGCTGATTCGGTTGAATGTTAGAAAAGAAAATTTTTTAGAGTATTATTTAGCGCTCTCTTTTTTGTACGAGGTTTTAAAAGTTCGTTTATTTTCTTAAATAAAGCAATATCTTGACTCGATAGAAAAATTACTTTAATAAATTTAACTTTCTCTATTTTTGTAGATCCCCAGTCATAAAAGTAATAAACGTTAGTAAACACGCTTTCCGGCAAAAACGTCCAGTGTTTCCGCTGCCAATTATAAACAGTTAACTTCGATTTTTTTGCATCACAAAAAAAAGCGAAAAATATTGACGGAAAATCCCGGCGAAAGGACTTTCCCGACCCTTTTTTTTTTGCTGGCCGTCTCCGCAGTTCCGAAATTCGCCTTCGCCTTTTTCCACCAATAAACCGCCAAAGACAAAGGCAAAAAGGTACCGCCGCCTAGGTCCGATTTTTTGCTCAGCCTCAAATTTTTTGCCTCCGATCCCCTCCCCGACAATAAGTCGCGGCGAGCATTATTACGGCGTCGGTTTACGGCTCGTCGTAAACGTCGCTTCCTCCTCCCCCGCCGCCGTCGCATTCCCATGCAGCGGGACCGTAAATCCGGCGACGCGTCGCCGCCGCTTTTTAAATCGCAAATCGAGCGCGCGCGGAAGAATGGCCGAGTTGTGTCCACAGGTAAATCGAGAGCAGCAGGCCGCGGTGTCCGGTTCCTAAGCCGCCGAGCAAAGAGTTGAGCTCAGCCCTTTAACGAAGTGTCCTTTTGTTTACCCGAGAGCTCCTCTTTTTTGCGCGCCTCTCCATGCGTTCACTTGGCTGCCGCGCGCGCGGGACGAGCCGGCTTTGAGAGCAGCCGCCGCCTCGTCGGGGCATGGAAATGCGCCCCCGAGGCTTTTCTCATGTGTGCGGAAGTGGGGCCGCACAGTTATCTGTGTCCTTTCAGCGAATGCAGGTTCTTGAGGCTTATTCGAGGTGTTTATGAAGGATTTTCTTACTTCCCAGGCTGGAGAGAGGCTTTATTTGAGAAAAATCCGCTACAGTCAAGTGGTTCTTTTCAGATGTTTTTAAAGGGGAGAAAACTGCCTCTAATTTATTAGAAAAACGGTTCTGGAAACGATTGAAAAATGTTTTTTTTACATTTTTATAAATATTTTTAATGTCTTTTTTAAAAAAAGAACATAGGTCAGGTAGAAAAGGTATCCCTTGCAAACTTGCTTGATCGTCTATTTTTATTCATTTAAAATTTGATAGTTTTAATGATATCGATAAAAAAATTTTTTTTTATCTAAAAATATATTTTTTACACGATATTGCGTGAAAAATTAACTTCGCTTATACAATAAGCAGTTTTCCACATTTAAAAGCCAACTTTTTGCGCTACTTACAGAAAAAAAATTTTTTCGGAGTCAGTTCCGAGCCCGAGATTAACTCTTCCGAACCCTTTCGCCGAGTTCCAATAATCAAGAACCAGCATCGTGTTTGAAGAAACTTAACTCTTTAATATAAGCATCTCGGTCCGAAAGCCTTAAAGCCGTGTGCCTCCGCAAAAACCGGTAGAAGCCCACGGAATCCCCAGTGGCACTTCTTCGGCGTCCGCAGTTAGAGGCTGGATGCAATAAACACTTTTCGAAAAAAAAGTTCTGCGCCGCCGCAGTCGAGCGCGCGCCCCAAAATTTACGGCCGGGGGTGTATAATAGTTGCGTCCAAAAATCAGGTCGAGGGATGGACACCGCACTTAAAGCTGTTTTCCTTACGATCATTGTAGCAAACCATAATAAAGCCGAGCGAAGGACTCTTCCTCCATCAGGTAAGGTCCTTTGTTTCCCCGTTCGAAAAAAACGTTTTTACGACTTCGTCGCTTCGTTCCTTTTTTTTCGGGCAGGATTAAGGCCCCCGGGGCCCGAGGCGCTTCTGAATTAACTTCGCTTAACTGGCGTCTCGACTGCCCTCGGTGTTTGAGTGTTTTAATGAGCCGAGAAAGCAGGCGAGAAAGTCTGGAAATGAATTGCCAAGCCTGTGGGTGAAGCGACGGTAGGATTTTTTTTTTTTTTTTTATTTCGTAACCTTTTGCGCCGCTGCATTTCGGAAATTGCTGTACTTTGGGAGATTGCTATCCTACCGGACTCGGGTTTATAGAGGGTTTTAAGCAGATGCGCCCGAAAAAACCTCATGTTTCTACGGACTGTCGGTTCTCATTTAGTGTTAGATCTAGAAAAAAAAAAAGGTAGCCGCACTGCGATCTTCAGGACAGTTTTATGCGGCAGTTTTTTGCCTCGTAAAAGTAGTTTTTTCGCAGTTCGCGCCATAAATCATATCGGGTCAAGTTTACTAATATTTTGACCAGAAATTTCTCCATTTTTCGGTAAGCTGTGATTTCTGATTTACAATATAGTCACCTTTTTACTTTTTACGATTCTCATTTTGTACATTTACATGTGGTAGTTTCAAGCGCATCATATGAGTAACCTATTATCTTCTTTTCTATCAACAGATTTTTCACTCCTGACTCCTTTGACTTATTTCCATTTGATGTCCTAAAATTCCGCTTTTAAGCTTTTGTTCTACATCCAATGTTATCTTAGCTACTTCGTACATATATAGTGAGCCTTAAAACCGAATCTAACTTTTTCGAAATTTTATTTATTTCTTTATAAACGCAATTTCTTGCATGAATTCCTTCAATTAATTATTTCCCTCTATACGTGAACTTACGAAATTTTCTTAATAATAGAATTATTACGTAAAATAAGTAATGCATGCAGCTTTATCTGCACCTATCTTTATTGACTACCTTCTGTATCAGTAAACATTTTTCAATGCTTTTATCTTAATTTGAATAATCTCTCCGACACAAAGAAAATTTCCCTCGAGCATCTCACTCCCACAGCTTATCTGCGCGCGTCCCACTGCCCCGTTATAATACACCTCCGAAAATAAAAACCGAAAAGAAAAGCGCGTCATTGTGTGCTCCGAAAATCAGGAGGGTCAGCCTCGAGTTACCGAAGCCGACGCGGCCCTGCAGCCATCGCTCGGATGATGCACGCGAAATATGAGTCAGTGGCCGATCGCTCTCCGGCGTCCCGACGACGACGGGGTGGCGGCCAGCGGAGAAAGGGGTCAGTTTTCGGAAAAGCACAACTGACCCGACCCCCGACGCCACGTGGCAGACGCGCGCGCGCGCGCGAGCGCGAAAATTCAATCGCAAGTCCATCCGTCTATATATAACCCTTCCCCGCCCTGCCGCAATATATCGCAGCCTCATCTCCATCCCTTTTTCCAGGGAAGGAGGGCCAGGCTGCCGCTGGCCGCGCGCGCCGCTTTGTTTCCCGCTACGGGAGGAGAATCTCGATTTTCAGCGGAGCTGTTTCGAAACGGAAAATTTGATTGCCGTCGTTGCTTAGCGAATCGTTTGTTATTTTTGCTTTTAATATATATGTCGTCGCGTACCTGGATGTAAACTTCTGCTTGCGCGGTGTACTTACTAAAAGAAGTTTTATGCAATCGACACTTTTCACGTCTGTTTGCGAATAAATATGAAAATATCCTAAACAAAATTTTTAGATCTACAGCATAATACGCGTGGCAGTACGAAAAATTTTCTTGAAATAACGATAGTCGAGCTCGTGCAAGAAATATGTAATAGCAATTTTATTCCAGTGAAACGGTAAAAAATTTATATATTCGTCACTATCATAGTTGGCGGTTTCACAGTAAAACAAAAATTGATTGCATCATACTTTGATTTTTACTTGGCAGACCAACTTAAACTGAATTGCAAACAAAAACATAATTATCGCAATTTCCAAAACTCCTAACGCGCAAAGCTAACAGAGCAAAATTTTGAGAGAGCCAACGGAATCTGAACAAACAGCCCCGTAAACTCTAAAACGCAAAGTAGGCGGAAGCAGGAACGGCAGCGAAAGCAGCAGCGGCGGCAGCAGCAGGAGCATCGGGAGAACAAAACGAAAGGCTTGAAAAGTTCGAGAAGCCCGGGCAACTTAGTTGGTCAGCGTGTCATATGGTCAATGGCAGCGTTAGGCGGGGGCGGATCCTCTCTCTCTCTCTCTCTCTCTCTCTCTCGGCGGCGGACAGTTCTCTCGCGCGCGCAGATGCGTTAAAGCCTCTCTCGCAGGATCAACCCTTTCGGTAATGGCGCACCTCGGCCCCATTGTGCGCGACCTTCGTCATTGTGCGCTCATCCTCTCCCCCGCAGCCGGCGGGCGCATAACGGCGCAAGACCCCCGAATGTGTGTCAAAAGCCCGCTCTTCGATATTCCGAGCGTCGCTCTCTCTCTCTCTCTCGCTCTCTCTCTCATCGATTATGACCGCCGTGGAGAATGCCGCGCCGATTTTGCGGGATCTGACGCGCTGGACAACCCCCTCTTAATTATGATCGAATTCGATTTGGAAGGAAAAGGAGTTTCTGGTAATGCGGATGGAATCGTTCTGGCGTGAAGTGGATTCTAGGAACGTTTGAATAAGCGAACATGTTTATTGAATTCATCGGTAAGGCGATGCAGACGGATCGCGCTTTGGTCATTTATTTTAACATTTCTTTGATTATTTTGTCTTTGAGCAAGATAAATAGATGTTTATTCAATTTACGATAAAAAAAAGAGATTAAATATATTTCGAAAGAAATTTGAGAAATTATAATTGCGCAGTTCAGGACTTCGAATTCCGAAATTTTTCAGTTTAAAAGAATTCAATTCAGTAATTTTCTTAACCAATTTTATTAAATTGCGTTTCACGACTAATATAACAGTAGAAATGCAGCAGTAACTCCTTTACTTCCTGTTCTTAACTACGTGCGGTAAGTCGTAAACACCTCTGACGCACTTAATCTTAACTCCGGGAACATCTTTACACCTGCCTACTCGGACCAAGACAATGTTGTGCTCTTGCAGATTATGACCGATTCCTGAAATTGAACGGACGATTAACGGTGTCTCTCTCACTCGTGGCTTTTAATGATTTACTAACGAGCTACTCACCTGGAACGTAAGCGATCATTTCCTTGCCCGTCGATAGCCGCACCATAACGCATTTTCGGTTGGCAGAGTTCGGCTTCTTCGGCTTCCTAATCAGAGTCTTTAGAACGACGCCTTTTGCAAAAGGCTTCCCTGGTCCTAACGGATTTTTCCTTTTTGGCTCTTTGATGTGCGGACCCCTTTTGTGAAGTTGGTATAAGCTGACCACTTGACGAATTTGCTGCAGACCTGGTGATAAAATTTTTTTTATTAGTTGATTATGCATATCACTGCAATAAATTCCCTCGCGTACATACATTTTCCAAGAACAGTATAATTATCGAAAATTGACCTGGTATTCATAATCGATTGACGAAATTTCTAAACATAACTGTACAATTAGGCCGCTTTTAAGTTAAGAACGTAAACGGATAATCAATGAGAAGGTATTTCTCGTTTAATACACTACTTAACGATCGAAAATGACACAAATATTACTTAACAGTCATTAAGATTTTCTCGAAAAGAATTTCTTACTAAATAATTTTTCTTTCTGTCATTCGATATTTCACATAAGACATATACGTGACTAATTACATGTAGACGAACACTCAAGGATATTGACTTTAACCGTTGCTCACATCAACTTACCGGTCTCAACAGTTAGCGCCTTACAACATATCAATATGATAACAAATTTAACCTGCTGTAATAATTTAATTATGTTTTAATATCTTTTAAAATGCATACACGATTAAAAAGTACGAACAAAAAAAAACGACGATAGCCTAATGCTCGCGTCAGAGAATCCCTGGAATTTTACGTAATTTAATGTGCCATCATTAAAGATTGTTTCTCAAAATAATAGTGCGACGTATTTTAATCAAGATTGCCTCCGGCACAATGCAATATAACTCTGAAATTCAGTTGACTCTTTGACAAGTAAAATTATTATTTGCAACGTTTGAATTAAAGACGAATTATTGTTATTTATTTTATCAAATTGATGTTTACCCTCCACATATAAATGATAAAGGTTTTATCTTGAACAACTCTGTCCGACAAGTGATATTATTTTTTCATTTCACTATTGTATGAAATGCGTGGGAAAATTTGCATTATCTCTTTTAAGTTTAATATGCAATCTAATCTGAACCTTATTTAGTTTATGTTCTTCTTGTACATTCTATTGTATTTACAAATTTACAGTTAACTCCTTATCTTGCTCAATCTCCCAATTCTCATCATTTGCGTGTATTAGGAATATTACCATAAGAAACGAATGTTTTTAAATTTTTGATACTCAACCCTCTCCAAGAAACGAGCTTTCTCAAGAACTCCTCTAAAAACGTCGAAAAATCGATGCAATCCATCAAAGCCGATAGAAAAATGTTCCCCGAAAGCCTTTGTGCCTCCGAAAGGAGCCACCAAGAAACAGACGGCCCACGGGCAAGGAAGTGCCATCCACCCGACGCGACTCTCATCGAGAAGTTAGCCCCAGCCTCGTCCTCTCTCATTGTCCGGCGGGCATCGAGGGAGAATTAAAAATTTGCAGTGGCGCGTTAACGAAGCCAGGAACTCTTTCGCCGAGGAGGAGTAACCTTGCGAGCGGAGCGCGCGGGGGAGGAGAAAGGAGCGGCCGAGAGAGAGAGAGAGAGAGAGCCGAACGGGGGCGAAAGAAAAGCGCGCGAATGAATGGGAAATATCGAATATGACGAGCGCTTGACATCTGCAAGCCGTTCGGTGGGACGGAGTCTTTTCTCGCTGGGCCGTGCATAAGCTTATTAAGTAACATTGTTTGCGCGCCGGAGGCTTTTGCGCGGTCGGAGGTCGCGACAGACACCGACGTCTTTCTCAGTACGAGGCTGGCCCGCTCCTCTTTTTTTTTCTTTTTTTTTTCGCTATGAAGGATCGATCTTGCTTTGGGGAATTCTGGCCCCTCTTTGCTCTCTCTGCACTTTTGGCCCCGACGCTTTTTTCGCGCTTCTCGGATTAGGCCGGTGGTTGCATTCAGTTTTGACTGTTGGACCGGGCTGCAGGTTCTTTTATTGCTTTTTTATATTCGTGAACAATAATTTATTGTTAATTTACTCGAGTATTGTTTGTTAATGTATAAACAATATGATTTTGACTAAACTTTTATTAAATTTTATTAAAAAATTGATTTATTAAATTGATTAAAAATTTTTGTTAATTGCCGTTTATAATATTACTGAAAAAAAATGAAGAAATATTTCTTATATACTTAAAAAAAAAGGTTTGGTTTTCTTTCATGAAAACCAAAGATTTTGAATATGAGCGCAGTTTACGGTTGCTCCAATAAACAGGGTCGTAAAACTATACTGATGAATTGCAATGGAGATAATAATTAGCTCAAGAACAAAAATGGATTAGTGACTTTAAGGCCTTTTCAATAGTGATACTAATCTTCAATAAAATTTTTATATTTTTACAGTTATCTCTACCTGAAGATCGAAATAAAGGTCCTTTTTATACTTGGGCAAAGATTAGTGAAGCTGATAATCTGCAATGCAACAGAAAAGTTTTTACTGAAATTATGTACATATGTATATGATCAACTTTCTTAAAGAATGAAGCATCTTTCGAAACCAATAATTCTTTTCGCTAATATTTTATCTATATTAAAATACGGTAATAATTATGCTAGTTTGTGGAATAAAATAATAATAAAGAAGCATGACTAGCTGAAAATAACGAAAAATGAAACAATCCAATATAAGAAAATTCCGAGCGCAAATAGCGGTGGAGCCCCGCGTTATTTACATATAAAGCAGAGAAAGTTTGGGCAGCGCGAGCGAGAGAGAGAGAGAGAGAGAGAGAGGCCGTCGCCCCGGGAAAATAAAGCGATCGAGAAAACTGAAAGGGAAAATAACACTGCAGGCAAAGGGCTTGTTGTTCGCCGGGAGCTGACCAGCGTCCATCAAAGGCGACAGATGTCCAGAAAAGGCCGCTGCTAATCCGACCTAACTCGGACTCAGACCAGCAGAGCCCCATTATGGTCCCCGGAAGGCAACCCCTTTTCTCCCGAGATCAATGCGCAAGATTACATTGCGAAAATTTTTCCCGGCCGCCGCCGCCGCCGCCGGCCGTTGCGCTTTTGTCGCGCGGACGCAAGCGCACAATCGGAGATGCTTCCTCTTCCAGATCTTTGCATCTCCTTACGCTCAATCTCGCCCGAGATTTCGTTTGTCGATCGGTGCCTTGGACCGGAGGCATTGGCCATTAAACGCGTATGCTTGGGACTTCCCCGGAAAATGCTTTGTCGCGCGGCAACAAAACGGTAAAATTTTGACGAGGACAATTGCTTGGTACGACAAGTTAAGTACTGCGCTTAAACGTGCTTTTTGGGGGCCAGCGACGAATTAGGCTTACCGCGAGAAAGACGTTTTTGTACCAGCAGAAAATGTTTAAAGAAAATTGCTTGATTCGAGAGAAAGTGAAATCGGTTTCGAGAAAGATGAATTTTAAATGTATAATTTTACATATTTTCAAAATAAGTCAGAGAAAAAATTAAAAAATTGTTTAACCTTCGCGCAGAATAAATTTTTAAGGAAAATGAGCAAAGATTTCAATTTGATAAAGTAACTAAAGCACAGCTTATACAGGCTGGCGACAAAATCTACATCTAATCGTTAGGAAAAAATGTCTCGATCTCAATCCCCGTAAATTCGTGAACATTCCTGAGATTGCATTAACAACAATGGAAAAATGCATTTAAAAAGGTAGAGTCCAACAATCGAATTGTTTTCCGGAGCGGCGGCCGAAATCCTTTCGAAATCGCGTCCTTTCTTCCCCTCCCCCCAGTCCAGCGCATAGCGCGTCACTGCACACCCGTGACCCATTTCCATAACATCGTGCAAAGTGCTTTCCGTGGCCGCACTCGGCTCGAAAAGGTAGGAGGCGCCCTGGCCTAAAGAGTGGGCCCGAAAGAAAGGAGCCGAGAGCTCGAGTTTCATCGATGCGTATCTCGCAGTCCGTGCGAAAGGGTGGAAAGCAGCGCTCTTTTTTCCCCGCTTCCGCGAAAAGGCTAGCCGCTCACCTCTTTTCCTAAAAAGACCAGCGCAGCTCGATGTGTGTGTGTGTGTGTGTGCGCGCGCGCGTAGAGCGGGGGAGGAGAGCGTGGAAAACTGCAGGATGCAGACGTCACAGGGGCTGCTGATCGCTCGGAATTGGTGGGGGTGATGTGTCCATTTGTGGTTGACCGACCGCCGCGGGACCGTCTGAATGTGTTGTCCGACTGACGAGATTTTCGCGCATGCAGTCCAAAAGGCCTTGGGAACATTTTTCTCTTTCAGGGCTTTGTGTTCTGATTTTTCTATTTTTCATGATTCTAATAACTTGCGAGGCAGAAGCCCCTTTGTCAACTGGTTTGAGAAAATTATGAAAGATTTCCAGTGCTTTTCTCGTGAAAAGGGTGAAATGCTCACTTTTTAAATTTTTATAATTTTTACATTATAATAAAAAATTTAAGTTGCAAGAAAAATGTGTTGGAATGTATATATTCATATTATTTAAATTCTTTTGTTCGTGTCATTTGAAGGTGCATTCAAGTAGTAAAGTTTTATTAAATTGCAGCAATGTTTAATTTGGGTCAATTATTCATTACACATAATTTGCTTATAGTCATAAAAAATAAACAATCTTCAACAAAATTGTATATAAAATACTAAGCAAGCCTTTATTAAAGGCAGAAAAATTATCTTATTGCATATACATATTCTAATTTTTTAATATTTTTTCTTAATTATTTTTTGTACATTTTCGTGAAATAATCTATTATTGTAATAGTAAAGTTAATTCTCATACTACTGTCTTTGCTTCAAATGCTTAACTTTAGTCAACAAATATATAAATATAATATTTCAATTTTACATTGTAAATGCAGAATCAAAACATAAATAATCCTTACAAGGTAATTTTCTTAATCTAAGAGAAGTCAATTATTCAAGTTTTGTAAAAAATTAAATCTAAGTTGAGGCAACTGAAATCTTTGTCAATGCTAAGTAATCTTTCACCATCGTATTGCATGATCATAGATTAACTTATTTCTTTGCCCTAGTCTTTTAAATTTCTAAGAATAATGATATTCAATTATACAATTTTTATATGTTAAAACTTGAAAATCATAAGACATATTACCTTGAATGGAATTTTCCAGATATTTTCTAGCTGAGACTAATATGCTTCCTGCACAAAAATATTTTAACATCACTCTTCAATTAAAGTTTATTCATTAAGTTTCTTAATATTGATAGCTTTACCTTCTGCCCCGGTCAGACCGTTGTATTTCGTCAAGGAAACAGAGTTGCCTGAAATAATTGATTATACTATAACACTTGTCCACAAGATTTTAATTTACAATAATTTTTTGAAAAAAGCTTTGTTGACTTTCAAAGGTTATGTCACATAGTAGAATTTAAATTTTGAACCTAAATTACCTTGGGCAGTCCTTCCGAGGCACGTCCTAGCTATGCTTGCAACACTCCTAGCAATAACGTTCATTATTAACAGGGTATTATTTACACTAAATAAATATATTATACAAAAAAACAATTTCAATCGTTCTCACAACATTATTGTTCTGCACTTGCAGTTCAAGCATGGCAGCCACTGATAATTAAAGGGCTCTGCAATTTTTCCGCTCGTAGGTAACATAGAAATTTACTTATTTCTAGTAATGTCACTAGGTACTCTTCTTTATCTACTTGTCGATAAATGTTATTAATTTTAAATAATTAATTAATTAATTAATAATTAAATTAAAAATATTTTTTCAAGTTATTAATTTATGTTTTAGGTCATCTAAAGTTTATGTATAACTTCAATCAAAATATTCTGCTTTATTTTATTTCATAGATTTACTTGCTTTGTAATTCAGATAATATTCAATGTGAAATTTTATTCTTTTTTTGATTATTCAATGTGCGTCAAGCTGGACTTTACGCTTTCTTCAAATTTTCTTTCTTCAATGCGAGCAGAATAATTTACATCTTTGTGTTGCGATTTCGATCACTCCGCGCGCACGGCGATCACATATGCGGGCGTAAAATTTTATCCCTTTATTATAAAAACTATAATTAAAGCAACTTAAGTTAGTATTTGACTAGTTTTTACTCTTATAGTTTTTTACTATAATATTTATGTTACGCACGTTGCGTAATATTTGTTACGTAGCAAATTGAATAAATTTCAGCCTATTGTTCCGTTTTAGTAAAGTGCTTTTCATCCCTTTATTCAGATATATTAATGGCCCATGAAATAGATAGTCCAGCTTATATTAGCCATTGTACAAAGTCCCCTGTCAATTTAATTACGAAAATATTTATATATCTTTTAATTTAATTTAAAAAAAATTATTTAGACTCTTAGTTTTCATTATAGAAGAACTAAAAAGTTTCATAATAAGAGGCATCTATAATTACAATCATTTTAAAAATAAAATCTTGAAACGATTTTATTCCTTAAGTTACAATATTAAATTGTAACTCGAGGATAATCCAACTAGTTTTTATTTGACTTCTCAACTTTAACGACAACGCTTGCAAAACATTAAAACTGTGGACCGCAATTAATTGTGTGAAAAGCCCGTGTAAGACTTTTTGTTTTGAAAAGCGGCGGCACTCGAAGACCCGCATAACCATCAGTCAACCGCTGCTCAATTACATAGGATCCAGAGAAATGAGAACAAGAGCAAGTAAATTTAGAGAAAAGTATATCTTTATTCAGAAAAAAAATCCATCATATTTCATTCGAAGAACAGAGAGTCTCGCGGACGAGTCGGCGATAAATCCAAGATCGGAGGCAACAAGTCTACCCCGGAGGAACAAAAATCCGTGCATGCGGCACGAGCTGTAAAAAAGTGCGTGGCGGCTAAAAAAGGTCTCGGGGGATTACCACACGCCGTGGTAGCCGTGGCCGAGGCCGAGTCCGTGTCCCAGGCCGTTGTAGCCGCTGTATCCCAGGCCGCTGTAGCCGAGGCGCAGAGGCGCGGAGTAGACGGCGGGCGCGGCGGCCGCGTGGTAGCCGCCGAGGTGTCCGTACGAGAGCGGGGCGTGCGAGTAGCTCGCCGGCAGGATGCCGTGCGACAGCACCGGCGAGGCCACGTGTCCGTAGCCTGAAAAGAAAAAAAAATAAACAGCGTTACCAGTGGAGTTTGCGTGTGGCGCAACGCCGCTTATTGTTTCGGATAGGAAAAATGGCTTGATGCTCTCGATCTTGGAAGGTTGGAGGTGAGCGGATACGGGCTGAGGATTTTTCTGTCGATCCGAGATACGATGTTTAGAGATTGGAGGGGTAATTGCACATTGTTTGGGGTCGAACAATTTAGCGATAGCGGATGCTTTGTCTGCGGGACCGCCGGTATTCTTGCTTGATCCGGTTTGAATGTTATACTAATCGAATCGAATAAATTTTTTAGTTTATTTAATATAGTTATGTGATGAAAAATGTATGCTAAAGTTTGTTTTGCTACACTTTAAGCTTAAATTACTTACTGTAACATTTTACCGCGAAAAAGCTTTTAGATAACTTTATAAAACTCAAATGTTGAATAAGAACTACCCAAAATAATGTATAAAGACAAACATCAAAACTTCATATTTATATAAATATCATAAATTTCATATTTATATAAAGACTAAGAGAAGCAAAAATTCAACGCGGTATTTATACGGACTGCATCGGACACCTGTCCGCCGAACGAACTTCAGCGAGAAAACGATACGAGTTTCCGTATTTCCTTTTTACCTCCGTATCCTCCCAGTCCGGAGTAATAACCGCCGTATCCCAGACCTAGGACTCCTCTCTTGTCGTGCTTCTTCTCGACGGCAGCCTCCTCGGCGGCGTAGATGGGAGCGGCCACAGCGGCGATGATGGCAATTAGGATCTAATGCAAGTGATATGAACCTCGAATTAGTGATCTCAAAGGCTTCGCCGCGAATTCTGTCGTATCTTTTATGATCTTCGCAGTAAGATATGTGATATTTGAACGTTATTTGTAAAATTTAGTGAAAAACAAAAGTTACACTTTCGAAAAGTGGTTAAATTCTCGTTTTTTACGGTATTTTTTATACGGCGAAAGAACGAAGTTAACCGAGTTTGATAAAAATAAAATGTGTTGAAAATATTGAAGAATTTGGATTTTCTAATTTTTTCGTTAAATAAAAATTTTTTTCATAAAATCTTTATTGCTATTTTCAAATATTATTGAACGAAAAGATAGTTTGCAAAAGCCAGACGTTATCCAAGTTTACATTGATTACTCGAAAAATCTCGTTTAATTCAGAAAAGAAAACGAAAATAATATTTTCAACATTGCTGTTCGATATTTAAAAAAATCTAGTCTGCAAAAAAGATTTCTCTTGAAACGAAGCCAAACGGCGAAACTTGGTATACTCACGATGGTCTTCATGGTGATTAGATAGGATTGAGATTCAGTGTCTGCTGAGACGACAAGGCGAGTCGAGATCAAACTGATGCAGCAGGCAGCAGTCACGCCCAGCTTATATACCTTACAAAGTCTCGTATGTGAACCTTCTTTCTCCTCCTTGGCGGTGCGATATCGCCCCCCGCAATTGCGCCGATTTCTGTAGGAAAAGAAAAAAAAAAGCCTCGCTCACCATTACACTTACACAAGCGCGCGCGGCTCGCTCTCGGCTCTCGCTCTCGATCCTTTCTAACGGCGCTGCTTTTTTTTCGATTTCGCGCCTCCGAAAGGTACAGGCAGCTCTGCTGCCCTTCGGGAGCCCGGCGGAAATACGATCGACGAGTCCCTCGGGGGATCCTTCGCCGTGCGTCTTTTGTGTCCGCTTCGATCAATGTAGTTTGTTCCTCGGCGCTATATACCTGCCGAGGATATACCGGCCGGCGCTCGTTCTCCCATAAGAGCACTCCCTGTTAATTGATCGCAAGTCGAGGGTGACCCAATTGCCCGCGGGGAGCTGCCTGTGCGGGGCCTTTGCCTTGCTAAAATGCCAAGAAATGGTGCGCGCTTAAACTTCTTGTCTTTGTTTGGGAAACAATCGATTTTTCCATCCTGGACTCTTAGGCAATTTCGATCCTAAATTCACGGCGTAAAATATCTTTGCACTTAAGGAAATTGCTCCTCGGATCGGCGCGAGAAGAATAATCTTCGATTTAACCGTGGAACGATATACCTTTTCGAGGAGACTCTATTCTTTTCTTCCGAAAGGGATTTCTTCGTAGTAAAGTAAAGTTACACGCTTTTAATTCGAAAACAATATTCTGCTGTTTCGGCTGCATAACATTTTCCTTTACAACAATCGGAAAAAGAATTTCGACTTCAAAATGTTTTTTAAATCTTTCTAGTCGATGCATTTTCTGTAATAAATATTTTAATACATGTTGACGACTTAACAAGATAGATAAATAAACAAGGCATGTTCATTAGCTTGATTAAATGAACATGATAATTGTAGGAAGGGTTTTCATTCTCGACCCTGAATTAGAACACTTAAAAGTGCATTACGAAACTGCTGATTGAAGTATACAAAAATAGACGTTTCATTATGTATGACTTAACACCCATTTAAAACGAAATCCCCTATTGTCAAAAAAAAACTGAAACAATGTCAAGAACCTTGCCGGCAAAAGCCCTCCAATTCCTTCTCACGCGGGCCAGGTAAACTCACAGTGGCGATTTCTTTCAATTACGACAGGCAATAAAGGCCCATCGGCTGAAAAACGTCGAATCGCACGGCGCGTCGCAAAGTGGAAATTTCACTTAAAGAAATTTAGAGCAACAGCGCTCGAAGGATCCAAGTTTTTTTTTCCCCGCTCGTCGAAAGGTCACCCCCCCGTGCGCGCCGGCGTTTCTCACAGACGAGCTCACGTATACAGCAGCTTTTTCCCAACTCGATCGCACACGCAACAGCCTCGTTAATACCAATAACGTCTGCCGCACTCGAGCCTCTACTAAATTTGACTTGTGAAATAGCGCACACCAGCACCACATTAGAGCACAACAACGGCACGGCGCGATTAAAGTGCTCTCCGCGCCGCGTGTCCTTCGGCTCTCTCGCGCGCTCGACATTCTTTTTACCTCCGCGTGTATATACGTTTTTGTGTCCCCCTGCTTTGAGAAAATTATATCGACTTGGAGAAGAAGAAAAAAAAAGGCGAGTCACCACAAAGGTGAACACGCTCAGGTGAATCGGGCCGGGAATTCGAGGCGAGTCCGATAAATCGTCGAGTCCGATCCTGACGGGTGATCTATTGCGGAGAGCCCGGCGCCCGAGACACGCTACTTACGTTTTTGATTTCAACTCAGCGATCGAACGCGCCGCGCACGAAATTTATTTCCGTTCTTATTGTGCCTGCTCGCCGCGCCGGCGGGGAATAAAACTTTATAACAATCGCGGACGACGTAACCGCTTGGCCGAGAGTCGCGATTTTATTTCGTGCGTCTCCCGCGCTTATCGCGGGAAAGTCCGCCAAAAGTTACGGTTCCCGGGACTATTGATTCTAATGGCGCGCCCGTCGTTTTGTAATGGTGGATTCCGAAAAAACGGTTAATATAAGGATGCAAAAATTCTCTGTTTACCGTAGAGACTGGTTGCGCAAGGCTTGATTGTTCGGGGGTAAAAAGAAGGGTCTAAACACTTTTCACTGTGCTCCGAATTAAAACTTGATGATTAGTGCGTCATTTTACGATCGGTACGTTGAACTGGGTGATATAATGCGAAATAAAATCTAAGCGTAACTATGATACTTTAAGAGCATTTAAATCTTATAAAAGACCTTTTTATCGGCGACTTTTATTATTACCAGTTACCGAGTGACATAATAATTTGCATTTTTAAGGCTCGGATGGACACGGCAAAGTGCCTTTTCCAATATTTTGAAATCCAGGGCGTAACGGCAATTTTATTGTTAGAGGTGTGTGTCCCGTAAATCACTTCAATTATATGCTCCCGATTGTCGAGTCCATGTTTAATTGAAACAACTAACCTCCCGTAAATTCAAGCGCAGTGGACAGATCGGGCCGATATTGAGTAACAGGCATTGATTGGATTCAGATCGTTGTGTTTCCGTCAGGAAAATTATTCCTTTGTTTAGCGCGAGGACAGAACCTTTTTGGAATCAATTTAATTAGCGTTTCGGTCAAGCTAATTTTATACGTGAACTTTACGTTCGAAATAATAAATCTCCAGTTAGAAACTTTCTTGCATTTCGACGTGCGCATTTCTTTGGGATTATTTTCAAAACTTGCGTAAATGTATTTACATAAATATCGAACGAATCGCCCAAAATTTATTTTATTTACTGGTTTTGCACAAAGTGTGTTATAAAACGTGTAAAATTAAAGGAAGAATATAAAGTGTTGAAATTATAATATATTTCAAGCGAACAGGGAATCATGATAAAAGCTTAAAAGGGAAATTTATGCGCCGTGTCGATTGAAATTGAGTAATAAAAATATAAAAGTTCTCACGATACGTGTCAGAGGTTGCAAAATGAATCTAGAGTCTACGGTATGACTCCGCCGCTGAGAGCAATCAGATGCCGATAAACACTGTACTCTATTTACTATAGTTTGGTAAAGCGCAATTATGATTAAGATCGTTTATCTTATATAAATAGTTATTATGTAAAGCAAATAGGTGTTACTAGTGGATTTTCATGGAATTTTATTAAGTAAATAATCAACCAATTTTATTTATCCTCAATGCACTTACGGCATTTTATAACTCCGTAACTCAAGAAAAATAAGCCATAAAGATGTATGAAGCCGTGCTTTGTCAAGTGCGTAATTCAATTGATTCAAAAAAAATTTATTTCAACAACGCTTTTTATTTTATACCTTGAATCGATTAGATATTTATTTTTTTTAAACGTAATTCTTAGCCATAAAATTCTTAGGAACAACGCTCAAATTTTGAATGAATTCTTTGTTTTCTTTACATTTCGCAATTATTTCGCAAAGGTGTTTATAATTAAAAATGATTCATTACAATAGACACCTTATTAGATCACGCGTCGTTTATTTGATTTGTAATTATTGGCGAACTCTTAGACCTGTATTAAAATAACCATTATTATCGCGTCAACCTACAAAACCGCAATTTTATGCAAATGCGCGGTGCAATTATATAAAAACCAATTTCGTTCGACTCGTTGTTATTCCCGCAACCTTCTACAATGTTCTTACAACCTATTTATATGTCCAATTTCGTTAAAACACATTTAACGTAAAATGCACTCCCCTCTGACACCTAATTTGATAGTACTATACTTGTCGAGCACAAAGGACCCCGGCAACGTCAATGCAGCCCAATTTATCCGCGCCCACCCCTTTGAAGAAAGGACAGGGCATAAATCCGCAGACCGGAGAAATGAGTTATCGACACGGCAAAAGGTAACTAACGAGGGCTCGGGATATCGCATTAGCGGAATCGTCGTCGCGCTCGTTCGCGATTACCAGCCCGATGCTAATTAGCCCGGGCGAATAATCCGGCCGGGCGGTTCCCGTTACGCTTTTAAGCTCGAAGCGTGACAAGAAGGATATATATGTGTACGCGTTCGATGCGTAAGAGGACACTGCTTCGCGAGTATTCTGTTACACCCTGTCAGTCTCCTTGCGCAATAATTCGGAGGCACTTCCGCCATCTCTCCCGGTTTTACCCTTCCGCCGCCGTAACGATACGAATTTTTTTCTTTTTTTTTTCGTAAGCCGGTTCCTTCGCACCCTCCGCGAGGTGATCAAAGTGAGTAATACGCCTGGGAAGATGACGAATTTCGAAGAGGAATAATTGTTTTTTTTTTCTTTAATATAGTTTTTAAGTCATTACTTTGAAAGGCAATAAAAATTAAGTAAAATCTTAAATTTTTATTGAAAATTAATATTTAAAACTAAATAAAAGTTAATACATACCAAGTGGATTATTTTACAATTAATTATTGCAATAATCAAATTTGATTGCGCAATCTTAGAAAATATGAATTGATAAATATTTTTAATAATATCGTCGATAATTTTCAAAAAATTTCTAGTGACTTTTGTAGTTTGTGTAAAATTACTAGATGGCGCAACGGGAAAACAAAGGCATGGCCTTTTTGTAAAGTAAGAAATGTACGCCTTTGTGTGGAACCGGTGTACTTTTATTTTTGAAACTAATTATTGTATTTAAATAAATAAATTCTTAATAGTGTAATTATAATGCAAAAATCTATAAAGCAGTATAATTCTTAGGTAAACTGGACCTCTTTTTTCATTATAAAATTGTATTTTTTCTTTTATGCAACATTCTTTGTTGTTCAGGTTCAAAATCTCGGAAGTTTGATTGTACTCATATAGAAAGTAAATAATTACTTAATTATAAGTGTGGCTCACAAATATTACACGTTTATAAGTATTTTAGCTTCTGGTTTTTTAAAAATAACTGGAGGTTATGTTGTGGAGAACTGCGCTCGACACCGTGCTTTTGGCGCGCACAATCAAAAGTTCAAAATGCCTACTTCAAGCACGAAACAAAGCGCAAAAAATCACCGAGCAAGGGAAGAGGATAATGAAACTCAGAAAAGAGGATAATATGTTTTTCGGAAAATTAATCGAAACGAAAAAAGAGAAAGTAAGGCGTTTAAAAAAAGGATATACCCCAAAAGCTTTAAAATCGCCTGTTGATTCTGAACTTTCATGGAGTCTAAATAATTCAACAAGAATTACTCAATTCAAAAGTAAACGTGCCCAAGTATTACCAGAAATTGAGACTCGTAAAGAGAACATTCACACAATTTCCAATTCTAATTTGGAAACTCAAAATGTCCCAGGAACTGAAATAGCACAGAGACAAAATATTCATACAACAACAAGCTGTGATAAAAAAGTTACTAAAATTGAGGAAAGTACCAAAGAAAGTGCAAAAGAAGAGGATCTCGAAAAAAGTTCAAATACAAATGAAGAAACAGATAAACCACCGGGAATAATATTACCAGATGATATAGCACAAAAATTATTGGAATTTCCAATAATGATTGAAAACAGTAAAACTTTGAATGATAATTGGACTGAGGAATCTGAAATTTTAAAAATAACTCAAGTGCAAGAGAAAGTTTATTTAAAATTTCCAAGTGTTACTAAAATATTGACAGCAACAATGTCAGAGGAATCGAAAACTGCTCTTGAAAAGTGGAAACAAAGATTAATTGAAAAATATGGCCCAAGAGGATTTGAAATATATCGCAGAGGTCTTTATATCAATAAATTTTTTATTTGTAAAATTTGAATTTACAAATGTTGATTATTTTTTATAGAATTGCTGAGCGACGGAAGAGCCTTACATGCTACAGTTATGCGTAAATTAAGCAATAAACCTTATACAGTTCCTAATGATATTCAGCAATCATTTAATAGTTTAGAAAATGTTTTTGAAAGCATTGATAATGTCAAAGCACTTGAATCACAGGTTGTTCATCCCAAGCTCTTATACAAAGGAATAATGGACTGCGTTGCTGTTTACAGGTAAGGTAGGGATTTGATCTACCAAGGAGACTTTTAGATCAAATTTAAACCAATAGATGTCCACTTTTTACCCTACAACTTGTTTATTTTAAAAAAAAATGCTATATTAATAAATTTTCAGAGGTGACTTATGCTTAATAGACTGGAAAAAATCTGACTCAGTTAAGAAATCTATAAAATCGACATATGATGCTCCAATTCAGATAGCATCTTATATTGGGGCTTTAAATGCTGACTCAAACTATCCATTCCAGGTATGAATCATCAAAAGACAAATATTTAATAAATATCTTAAAATGAACGAAGGAAACTAAGTAAGATTGCTTTTTAAAAATTCCACAGATAAAAAAAGGAGTTGTAATTGTAGCTTACACAAGTGGAGCTCCGGCAGCTGTCTATGAATTAGATGAAAAAGCATTACTGAAATATTGGAAACTTTGGCTGCAAAGGCTCAAAGACTATCACGCAGCTTCAAATCCTTGTTAATAAAGCGATGCCCAACCGAGACTGTTATACATATACATCATAGACTTATCCATTAGAGCCTCAGTCGTGCTTGCAAGCAAAGTTGAAGATACGACTCTGGCAAAGTTTTTCATTTCCGTGGTTGTTACTCGTTCTCCTCGATATTGGAAAATTTTTCTTGCATACTAAATTACGGAACACCGAAGTAGTTCCATCCGCTGATATCAACGGCGTACGCGCTTGTTCCCTCTCTCTACCCTCTCCGTCGTAAAAAGAAACGGGCGGACAAGGAAGAGGACTTTTTCAGCGCCCGGGAAAAGAAACTTGCAAACGCGATAAGCCCGACTCATTGCCGGTCGGAAGTTTTTTGCATTGGACTTTGCGCGCGAAAATTCCGCCCAAGGAATTGAATATTAGAGGAAACTAATAACCGCGCTATCGTACATCTTCAACTTTGAACAATAAGACGCTCGTCGATCGACGGAAAAAGGGAAACAATTCGTAATTAAAGCCGGCACTTTATTACTGCTCCTACCGGGAATAAACAGCGCGGGCAATCTCGCTGATTAAACATCGTGATATTTCACGGGAAATTTTTCGCTGCCGCCGCTGCTGCAGCAGCAAGCCTCCCCGCTGATGAAAATCGATGCTCCACTCTTTCTCTCTCCGAGCGCTTATCGCGCGCGCCGCTTTTTTCGCAGCTGACGCGCGGATATAAGCGATTGAGTCGCGCAAAAAAGGGGCCCGCGGCCGGAAATCTGCCGATGCGAGTCTGCTGACTGCGAGACAAGAGCGGGAGTAGTTTCACCCGTAGCCTACAAAGCGAGCAACGGCGGTGTGAAGAAAAAAAAAAAAAAAAAAGAGGAAAACCTCGGCTGCCGTCGTAAAAAACTCGTATGGGCGGCGTGTAAGTGTTCCGCGCGGATTCAGAGGGATAAACTCGCCGAGCAGCTTTAGGGGGTGTGAAGAAATTGCGCTCACCTTGCCGGAACTCATAACCAAGTGGAAAGTAACGATGGGATTTTCTGCCTTTTTTTTTTACTCTTACTAACGAAGGAGATTAAAAGCTTTAGATCGCCGATTCGGGAGAAACTATTTTCGAGGCTTTCGCTCGAATTGGAGAGTCTGTAAAGTTTTATTCGTAAAACTTTATGAAATTTCAGTTTATCTCGACTCTAAAAGCGTTTCATTTCGCTCGAATTATTGTTTCAATATTTCCAACACGGAAACGATCAATTTTACGCGGGATATAAAATTTACTACTTAAATCTAACCGTAGAATTTAATAAATTATTTACTATTACAGAGCTACGCTACAACCACGCCGTATTTCCATAATAACGTGCAATTTCCGATGCGCAAAGACAGTATAGATCTTATCTATACCACGAGCGTAAGCACACTCGTCGAACAACACGGGTATTACATCGACTCGCGGCGACGCCGCAAGCTAATTATCTGAAAATCAGTTTGCGAACTCAATCACACTCGCCGCCGCGCGCAGCATCGGCAAATTCAGTCCTCCCTCCAATAAAAAAAAAAAAAAAAAGAGCCTCCCGTGCATAAAACCTCGCGCTACATCCAGCAATTATAAGTTTCGAGGGACGCCGGTGAGGGAAGAGAGAGAGGGAGCAGCGCGCAGTAACGTCCCCCGACGCACACATATTCGCAACCCTCGGGCTCCCCGCCCTTGGGGACCGTAAACTAATGGCGGCCGCTCTCGGGGGGGGGGGGGG